>JAEUBA010000046.1:0-246755 GCA_018257865.1 Stereocaulon alpinum | reverse complement strand
TTAGGTAGTCTTAGTAGTCTTTACTACTCCTAAAGTCTACTTAAGGGTATTTATTAGACTAATCCTCTCTATAGATAGGGGCCGTTACCCTTATTCTACTTTAGAGAGGGTTATTAGTTATCCTTTCTTTACTACCTCCTTAGTTCCTTTCTAAGGCTTATCTATTATATCCTTTAAGGCCTTCCTCTTCCCTTTAGAGATTACTTTACGCTACCCTTCTAAGCTAATCCTTTTTAGTATCGCTAGTATAGGCCTTACTAAGTATTACTTTAAGGTCTCTTTAAAGTATTTTAGCTTATACTTAATTCTCTACCTAGCCTTAGTATTCTCCTTCTATTAGATTAAGTAGGTTTTACTCTATACTAAGTACTCCCTCTTATATACTATATACTTAGGCTTGCTGCCAGCTCTTTCTATATAATTATTAGTTATATAGTTTTAGGCGTATATCCTATAGCGGGTAGGGTATTTATACGCCTTAGTAATATATTTATACCTATAGTAGTTAAAGTATTACTTAGGGGCAGCTTCTCTCTCTTAGTAATTATAGAAGAGGAGGCTATTCTCTACTACTATCCCCTTTATAATAAGCTAGTTCGCCGCCTCTAGGCTTAAGACCTTAATTATTAGTATAGAGAATCTCTTCTCCCTTCTAAGTATATCTAGCTTTAATATAAATATAGGCTATTTAGCTTTTATTATCTCTAACTCTAAGTAGAGCTTTCTATTATCTTTCCTTAAGGTTTTAAAGATCCCCTATTAGTCCTTTATATCTATTATCTTTTCTACTCTATAGATCGCTACTATTACTATCTTCTAAAGGACTTTCGCTAACTTATAGAGTCTCCTTACCTACTTATTATCCTTCTCTAATTCCTCCCTAGCCTTTACTAAGGCTATCTAGAGAATAATATCCCCCCCTATAATCCTCCTTACTATAATAATCTCCCTAGCTACTCCCCCTACTCCCCTAAATATTTATACTAGTTAGGGAAGAGTTACTATAGCTATCTATATCTTTTCGCTAGTATTATTAATCCTAACTGTTACCTACTTCGCTTTCTTAATATCTTCTACCTTAGGTATAGCTAGGTAGATAGTATTTTAGCCCCTTTAAGCTATATAGGCTATATCCGCCTAGCTATTATTTACCCTTTTAGTTAAGTAGTCTTTATATATTAGTTAGCTGCGGTACTCCTTTATAGCGTATTTTTTAGCGGTATTCTCCTATATATACTCTATAATCCTTTCTACTATATTCTAGAAGAAGCCCTATACGGTCTTATTTATATTTACCTATAGTATCCCCTAAACCTTCTCTATAAACTTTAGTAGCGCCTATTCTATAGCCTTTATATACTATATTCTTTCTTTAATTCTTTCCCTACCTTAAGGGCCCTATAGACTTTTAGTAGGTTTCTACTATTATTACTATTACCTTATTATTATATTAGGACGCGTTCCTTATCTACCTTTACTACTAATACCTCCCTTCTCTCCTCCCCCCCTATCTTATATTATTTTACTAGGTTCGTAACCTAGTATAATCGCTCGTCTAGCCTAGTAGGCCTGCTCGCCCGTTATACTTGTTATCGTCGCTATCATATTTCTTACCTTAAACTTTTAAAGAGATAGAGCCTATATTACTTTATTAAAAGAGAAAATAAGAAGATAAGAAAAGTATAAAGACTAAGGTCCTCCTAAATCTATACTAATTAAGATAGCGAATAGATATAGAAGAGCGCTATATACTAAAATACCTATATAAATATAATAGTCGTTACTAGCGAACGGCGAGAGATATAGCTAAATAGCTAAATATAGCTAAGTTTCTCTAAAGCCTAGCTACGTTTTTTAAGGCGTACTAAGCGAAAATACTAAGCTATAGTAGTATAACCTTAAACTTAGATATTAATAGAAGGGAGGTAGACTATAGCTAGGTTAAGAGCTACCTAGTCTATATCTATTTAGACCTTATATATTAGAAGACTATAGGAGAGGACTCCTCTAATTTAGGATATCTCTATAAAGATTTAGTAGTCTATAGACCTTATAAATATTCGTAGTATTTAACTTAGTATAGAGATTACGTATAGGTCTAAGAATAAGACTATAAGAGTTAAAACTTAGAAACTATATAGGAGGGAAAGTTAGTTAGCTAGGTCTTAGTTATTATAAAGGTAAAGAATCTTAATAATAAGGACTTTAAGTAATAACTTAGTTATATCTAAGCTACCTTTATAGAAGTCTTTAATTATTAATATCTAAGGTAGGTATAAGAGTACTATAGAATAGTTAAAGTTAAAAAGGTATAGGTATTACTTATACTTAATCCTTAAATAATAGGTACTTACCGCTTCTATAGACTACTAGATATCGAGCGAAGTACTTATCTAGTACTAAGAATAGTTAGAGGAAAAGAGATATTCTATATTAATAGTTTTATTAACTAGGATTAATATAATATAGTATATTACCCTAAATTCCTAATAATTAATACTAAGGCAGCGTAACGAATCTACGCTAAATTCCTACTAAATCCTTTTTAGGTAACGCTATAAACCTAAGTATAATATTATAAAAGGAGGAGAGATAATACTATAGATATATCTAGGTTAATAGAGCGGAGGAAACGCTACTATTAACTACCTTTATAGTATTTAAAGCTAAGGCTTTAGTCTTAAGGAAAACCTCTAATATAAAGAACTAACCTATAATTTTAATTACCGCAGCAGTATTAATTCGCTCTTTAGTATATTTAATTATAGCTTTATTATATTAGTAGGCTATATAGCGTCTTATATATATAATATTTACTTACTTTAGTATTAAGTCTACGGCTCTTATATATTATTAATATTCGGGTACTTTAATAAGCTAAGGAGTAGAGAGGTTATTAAACTTATAGAGTCGTATATAAAGTCTAACGGGGAAGATAAGGAGTAAATTCGTTAGATATTAAGCCTTTATAGCGATACTTTACTAAAATAATAGCGTAAATTATAAGGGGAGTTATTAAGAAACGTCTAGCTAAATATGTATCTAACTTAGATAAGGTAGAACTAAGTTAGATAATACTTAAATAGGGTAAACCCTAAGTTAGATACTACTTAGATAATATAAAACCTAACTTAAATATCTATAGCTTATTAAGCTTTAATAGTTAAGTACTATTAAGCTATATCTAGTAGTAATATTTTTCTAGCTTAAGAAAGATTAATACTAACTTAGAAATATCTAATAGGTATACTAATATAGAATAGACTTAATAAGCTATTTCTATACTTTATTATCTTAAGTATTAAGTATTATTAACCCTTAAGCGTATACGCGTTATAGCTACGCTAACGTAATAATATTAATTAGGGTCTAGGGGCTTAGTAATAGTATTACTACCTAGGACTCCCCCGTATTTTAGGGATCTTTAGAAATTAGTTCTGCTACTACTCTACTACTAAGTAATATAATTATATCTATTACTTAATACCTAAATCTAGTAACTTTACGTCTCTTATACCTTAATATACTAGCTTAGAGCCGGCGTCGCTAGCCTTTATAATTTTAATTTCTCTACCTTTTTAAGGGAGAGACCTAGAGTTACTATAATATTAGGTTAGATATATAGTTATACTACTATAACCGTTACTAACGCCGAAGAACCTAATAATATTAATAATAATAATAATCTTATAGAGAGCTATAAGACTAATAGAGAGTCTTAACTAAATATCTCTAATTTAGATAATACTAATCTTAAGTAACGCTTATAAGAAGCCTAAGCGACGAATTACCGCCTAAAGTAACTACGCGAATTATTAGTATTAGAAGCTAAAAATAATATAGTTTAATACCTAAAGGTTATAGAGTACTATTAGAATACCTATAGAGATAGTTTAAGAGGAGGAATAATATCCTACTACTACTATATTAGTATAATTAGTTAATATTACTAGCTAAAGGATTTTTTTACGTCTTATAACGCCCGCCTTTAGCGCGCCTATAAACCTACCTATTAGACTCTAAAGACCCCTAGTATTAAAAAGCTTTCAGCCTAAGAATATATAACCCTATAAGGGAATTAGTAAGGGTAAATACCTACGCTAGTTTATTAACTTAGAGAAGAAGTTTCTTAAGAGTCTAGAGTACTTTACTATTAAACTATTTAGGATAGTCTACTATATAGACGCCCTAAAAGATAACCTAAATTTTTAGTAGAATACCTACCTAAAGGACTATAGATAGGATAATATAATATTTAAATTCTTTAAGTAATTCCTATATAATTTAGTTATAGATCCTATTAACTACCGTCTCCTTACCTATAAAAGGTTTAAGGAGGTAAAGTAATATTCTAACTAAAAAGTTACTATATTTAAGGCCTACTTAGAGGAGTTAGAAGCTAACCTACTACTTATAGCCTTAAAGCTTAAAGCTAACCTCTTCCTAGCTAAGCTAAGACCGGAGCTAAAGAATAAAATCTTAAGTATAGGTAAGGTATCTAATAATAGGGATAATATTATTACCTAAGCTATTATATAAGAGAATACTATAAGGCGTAAGTATTATAGAGGTAGTAGCTTAAGTACTTATAGGAAATTATCTAATTATAGGGCCTCTAAGTTATAAGGGAGCCGCCTATTAAAATAATAGATTTCTAAGCCTAATAGGCTAGGCCTAAGGGTTAATAGCTTATAGTTAGCGCGAAATAAATCTTATTTAAGGAGTCTAAAGCGGAAGATTAATTTAAATTTAGTAACTAAGCTTATCTACTATTACTATAGGAAGCTAAGCTATATAAGCTTAAATTATCCTAATCGCGATAAGCCTACTATTGAAATTCGGGTATTCGATATCCTAAGGCTTAGTTATTAATGACTAAGGCTTAGCCCTAACCCTTATATATATCTTATATAGTCGTACTTAGCTAGAGAATTAAGTATTCTACCTATTATATTTTAATAGGTTATAAGCCTAGTACGCTAGGTATCGCTAGAATAGCTCTTCTTCTAGAATTATATTCCTCTTAAATAGTTACTAAATCCTCCCTAACGTAAGCTGCGTATACGTATACTAAACCTCTAATACTTAGTCTAAGGTAATAACTCTTTAATCTTCGTACTGCGAGATTAACTTACAGCGATAATAATTAACTAAAAAGAGGAGGCTAGGAACTCCTAGCTATTCTATTCTTTCTAGGGTTATTACTACCGAAAAGCACGCTAATAAGTACTACTAAGTAATCCCTTCTAGCGTACCTTAGTAGGTATCTATAAACTCCGAAGCTAAGCCCCTAAAAGCGATATCTAGCTTCTATAGTAAGAATACTAACCTATATAAGTAGAATTATCGAATTTTATATTAAAAATAAGACTTTTTAGACGCTAGAAAGCGATTAATCATCAATTACTAGGGGGGCTAGGTCCTAACCCCTTAATTTCTTCCTAAAGGCTGGTATCCCTAGCTATTATTAAAGGCTGGTATCCCTAGCTATTATTAAAGGCTAGTATCCCCCGCTACCTTTCCTAATAAGTTAGAGGCTGGTATTACCCCAGCTGCTAGAATACTAGGGTCGAAATCCTTAGGAGATATCTATAAGATATCCGCTATTAGTATAGCTAGAAATTAATTATCTTTTTTATCTTCTAACTTAATACTATCTACTACTAATCTAAACCCTATCTAGTATATAAATACTATTACCTAAGTATACTACCGCTCTAAATATAAGTACTTCTAGTACCTTCTTTAGGACCTAATCTAATTTAATAAGTTACCTCTTAACTATATTAATACTAATTATATACCCCTAGAATAGTTACTATCTCCTTATAACTCTAATTCTAAAGCTAGTAAATCGACCCTAAAACCTCCTAGTAATTCTAATATCTTTAGCCTTTAAGCTAAATATATACTATCTTAGGCTCCCTTAGGTCCCCTAGCGAAATAATAGTATAAGGAAATAACTACTACTACCGCTTATCCCCGAAAGACTTAGCTAACTTAAAGACCTCTAAAGCCTATAACTCTCTTCCAAAATATAAATACCTATATTATAGCAGCTGAAGAGTCTCGTAGTAGTAGTAGTATTATAGTAGCTAAAGAATCTTATAGTAGTAGTAGTATTATAGCAGCTGAAGAATCTTATAGTAGTAGTAGGAGCTTCCTACTTACCTCTATCTCTATCTTAGAGTCTAACTTTAGGTACTCCTAGTAGGTTAAGGAGATAGATAATTAGCTTATACTTAATAACTTAAAGCCTTTTACTACTAAAACCTAAGTAAAAGCCTATACTGCGATTCGTAACTAACTTAGGTTTAATACCTAGAAAATTATAAAGAACCTTACTATAGCGGATAAGATTCTAACTAAAGTCTCCTTAAACTTTAAGCCTAAAGGGACTAGTATCTATATCGAATTAGTATAACGCCTCTATTTAACCTCTTTAAAATCCTCTAAGGATATCGCTAAATATACTTAGAAGTTCTAAGAGGTTAATACCGAACTTAAGGAGCTTAACGCTAAAGTAGCCCTACTAGAACTATACCTAATTTACCTCTATTTTTTAGGACTTAGTAAAGCTTATAATACCTTTAAAATAGCTTATATTTAAAGCTACGCCCTATTTAGCGCTAATAAAGTCGACTTTAATAAGGTCTCCCTAGCTGCCGCTAACGAAGAATAACGAATCTAAGCGTAATATAACTACTTTAGACTAGTAATATTTACGGGTAGGAAGTCTACTAAAGACTATAACTCTAGGAATAATAAGCCCTAGGAATACTACCCTTATTATAAGAAGCTTAAGCGAAAGGATACTTATCTAATTATAAAGTACTAGTAGCTTTACCCTAAAATAAAACCTAAGAAGTTTAAGTCTAAGGATAAAAGGTTTAAGAAATAGAAGTTTAAATATAATAATAGCCCTACTAAAGGGCTAATATTCGGGACCCTTACCGCTAATAGCGACTTTAATATTTAAGGTACTAGTATAAATAGGGTCCCTATAATTAATATTAGATATATAGCGGTAACGACGCTAGAAGTTAATCTATTAGGCTTAACTATTATTAATATAGGATATATATAGTACTCGTTCTACTAGCGCTTTAACTTCGTAACCTTTAAGCCCGCTATTAGTACTCTAATTACTAGAATTAGTAGGGTATAGCTTAAGCCTACTAGGCGTAGGACGGTAAAGATCCTATACCTAAGGAAGAATATACTACTATATAACGTCCTTTATATACCTAAGCTAGGGGTAAACCTCCTCTTAGGCTCCTAGCTAATAGATATTAGAATCTATATTAAATTCGCTAAAAACGGCTATATAATCTTATACCCTAAGCTTAGTAATATAATCGCTAAACGATAATTCGGCCTCTATATATTAGAACTTCCTTAGGGGTAATAACTTATATTAAACGCGTATAGCGTACCTCTAGATGCTATCCGCTAGCTCTAGTATACCCGTATAGGTTATATAGGTTAATAAAATATAGATCAGCTACCTAATATAACTACTAGAGTAGACTTCTTAAAGAAATTCTTAGATAAATTAATCTATAAATACTATATTCTAAGCTGCTATCGGTCTACCCTATATAAGGACTTTATTAAACTTAGAATACGCCTAATAGAATTTATTTATAGTAATATTATAGGACCTATTAAGCTTATTAGCTTCGACGGTAGTAAATAGGTAGTTACCTTTAAAGATAACTTCACCTGCTACTCCGAAGTCTACTATATAAAATATAAATCAGAGCTTAGCGATCTATTCCGACGGTTTTAGTATAAGTATAAGCGAATAGGGCGCCTAATCTAACGCCTATATATAGATAATAGGGGCGAATATATTAAAGGAACCTTCTAAGAATACCTTAGCCTTAAAGGGATTATCTATAAGCCTACGGTACCTAGAAACTCAGAATAAAATAGGATTACTAAATATTTTAGGTAGGTCCTTATTAAATATACTTACCCTTTACTATTAGGCTCCGAACTTAATAAGTCTTTTTAGCCTAAAATTATAAAAACGGCTAATTACCTTACCGTCTAAAGCCTAGTTATAAAGCTTAGAAAGACCCTATATAAGGCCTTCTATAAGTATAAGCCCTATCTTAGGTACCTAAGAACCCTTAGCTCTAAAATATAGGCGCGAAACCGTCTCTAAAAGAAATTTATAGATAAAAGCGACCCCTATTTCCTCTTAGGATATAAAGGGGATAGCTATATCTTTCGCCTATAGTTACTAAAACAGCGCGCTATTATCCGCGCCGTTAACGTCTATATATAGGAGAAACGGCCCTGCTTCTATAGGGGTAAAGAACCCCCAGCTAAATACTAATAAACCTCCGCTTTAGGGGAGGCGTATAATAGGAATTAGAATTCCGTTAACTTTAACTTTAATATATCCCTAGTATAATTACCTAACTAAGAATCCTTAGGAGAATCGCCTCCTTTAGGGGGAGAATTATCTCCCTTACCCCTAACTTCTAGAGAAATATTATATTCTCCTTCTTTAGATCTAAGTTTACTATTAATACTAGGCTCTCTAGCCCTATTATAGCTAGTATCGCTAATAATAATAGGTACTATAGAGGAGCGAGAGATAACTTAAGTCTTAGTAATATACCCTAAGCTTAATATCCCTAATATATAGGACCTCTCGCTAGATCCCCTTTATAGGTATTTAGCGATCTCTCTACTAGCTTAGGCGAATTTAGCGGAACCCTATAAACCTAAAACCTACGCTAAAGTAATAGCTAATAATATATATAAAATATAGTAGGAGCTCGCTATAAATAACGAATTTAACTCCCTTATAGCTAATAATACCTAGATACTAACGTCGCCCCTGAAAGGCTAAAAAATTCTTAGGGGTAGATAGGTCTATACCTTAAAGCGTAGCCCTAAAGGGGAAATTATACGCTATAAGGTACACTAGGTCGTTTAAGGTTTTAAATAACGAAAAGGCCTTAATTATAATAAGACTTTCGCCTTAGTAGTTAAACCTATAAGCTATAAGGCTATATTTATAATTACCGCCGCTATAGATTAAGACTTAGAGTAGATAGACGTTAAAACGGCATTCCTCTATAGGGACGTAGAAGAGGAGATCTTTATAGAATAGCCTAAAGGCTTTATTTAAGGGGAGGTAAAAGTTTACTGCCTAAATAAGGCCCTATACGGCCTGAAATAATCCCTATAAGTATAGTATAATACCTTCGCTAGCTTTATAAACGCCGAATTAGGCGTCGTCTTATTAGAAGCTAACTTAAGCGTATTTATTAACCCTAAAGATAGGACGCTAATTACCCTATATATAGATAATTTACTAATTACGGGCCTTAGTAAGGAAGCTATTTAAAGGGTTAAAGATACCCTTAACTATTATTTCTATATAATAGATCTTAGGCTATATAGCTATTACCTAGGGATAATAGTTACTTAGAACCGCTAATAACGAACGCTATAACTAGGCTAAGAGGCCTATATTAAGAAAGTGCTTCGGGACTTTAGCCTTTAGGAATATAAAGAAACCGTAACCCCTATAGAGATAACTTACTATCTAGAAAAAGCCCCTAACGGTTTCTAAGCTAACGCCTAAGACCGCCTGCTATATTAGAAGGCTATTAGGTCGTTAATATACGTAATACTAGGGACTTAACCTGATATTATATACCCTATATTAGTAGTTAGCTGCTACGGTGCAAATCTAACGTAAGCTTATTAGGGTATAGTTAAACGAATCTTCCGATATCTTAAGTTAATAATTAAATACTAATTAACGTTCTTAGGGCTAATTTAGGTACTAACGGGCTATATAGACTTTAATTAGGCGGGAGACTGCGATACGCGCTGATCTACTTTAGGTTATATCTTTAATATAGGTAGCAGGGCTATTAGCTAGTTATCTAAGCGATAACCTATTATAGCCCTTTCTACCTATAAGGCTGAATATATCGGTTAGACCCTAGCGTCTAAGGAAGTAGTATAGCTCTAAAACCTACTAAGGTAGCTTAAGCCTAGTAGCTAAGAACCCTAAGCGGTAATTATCTATAGGGATAATTAGGGCGCGATCGCCCTTATAAAGAATCCGGAATTCTATACTCGTAGCAAGTATATTAATATATACTACTACTTTATTTAGGAGTAAGTTACGAATAGTATAGTAGACCTCCGCTATACGCCTACTAAGTATTAAGTTACTAATAGGCTTACTAAACCTCTCTATAAGGATAAATTTATAGAGTTCCGTAATAATTTAGGCTTAGAATATATCGCCTAAGGTAGAGCTTTAGTAGGAGTAACTACCTAGATCTAGTAGGAGTACCCCTAAGGATCGCGCGCGAATACGACTCTATTAGGGTAACTATACCTAGATTATCCCTAAAGCTATTATTATACTTCGCTATATCTATCAGCCCTATATACTACCTGACTAACTATTAGTAGGAAATTAGTATATATAAGATAATTATTAAAATAAAAATTTAAATAACCGTGTTTCGCTATTTTCTGGAAAGTTTTGGTAGCAGTAGTAAAAGATAAGCTCTACTATCCTACTAAATATCAGGTATTTAGGGTGAAAAGCAGTTGCAACTAGCGCATAGCAAATTAGTTGTTTTAGCGGACTATAATTTAATATATCTAGTGTTCGGCGTACTATATTTAAGTAGGAGTGTTGAAATTTAGGTGTTCGATATCCTAAGGCTTAGTTATTAATGACTAAGGCTTAGCCCTAACCCTTATATATATCTCGCACAGTCGCACTTAGCTAGAGAATTAAGTGTTCTACCTATTATATTTTAACACCTACTACTTATACTAGTATTAGTATAGTATTAGTAAAAAATAATTAGCCCCTATAACCGCCTTAAAAGCGGGGGAAGAAACTTAAAAAGTAGAGGTAAGTCCTTTTATCCTAACTAAGGGTTAGATAATACTTAATACTAGCCTATAGTAGATTACTACTTTATTAGATACTAAATTATAGCTTAATTTAATCTCTTAGAAGTTTATAGTTTAATAGGACCTACTACCTTCTACTATTAACTTACTACTACCGGAAGCTTTAAGTAGCTTTAGTATATACGTTTATAGTACCTACTAATTTAAGTATATACTTATTAATAGCTAGGGCTATAGTAAGGAGTATAATATACTTTTCTATACTATTAATCTTAAGGGTCCTAATATTATAGTTAGTATACTAAGGTTAAAGTAAATAAAGATTTTACTTAATCCGTTAGTAGAGTAGTAGTAGTTTAAGGTTAATACTAAAAAGTTTTAGGTTAAAGAGCCTACTATCTTCAGCTATTATCTTAAGAAGGAGCCTAAAGTTTATATAATTATATACGCTATTATAGCGACTAATTACCTAAATAAAGGAAGCTTAAATGTTAAAAGTGGCCTGCGTGCTAAGGATAACTAAACCTTGGTATACTAACTAAGCCTTAGTATCTTAGTATACTAAGTTAGCACTACTATACATAGATCGCGCGTATAGCACTTAGATACCTAAAAAAAAAAAAAGTGTTCTACCCTATATTTTGATAGGTTATGAGCCCGGACGTAGGGTATTAATACTAAAGACCTTCTATAAGCCTCGCTATAAGCCTTCTATTACTTAGTTAGTCTAGGGACTATTACGTAATCCTATAGGACCTTTACTCGCGAAACGGTCTCTATAGATACTAATACTAACCTCCGTATACTAAGCACTGCTTAGGGGTGTATAATAGTTAGTTAGGGGTAGCTTAGTAGCAGAAATCTTTAGCTAGGAGACTAGGATACTAGTAAGTTTACTAGCTTTTAGGCTCCTAAGCTAAGTAACGTCTACCTATACAGAAATAATAAAATAATCCGCTGTTATACTCTATTTAGCTGGTGCTAATTCCGCCTATAGAATACTTATTAAGATACTAAGAATAGGACGTATATACGCTATTAGCTTATTAAAGCTTCTAGTAGCTGAGAATCTTAACCTCCTTAACTCTTACTAATTATATCGCTATAATATAGGTAAATAAGCTAACTTATAGGAAATCTAAACCCCTATTCGACTTAAAACTCTAGCTACCGAACGCTATCTATAAAAACTCTATATATAGAGTGATTTAGGAGGTTTCTTAACCTCCTAGATCCTAGTTAGGCCTACTATATATAAATAAGACCTCTATTATTTCGTCTTAATTAAGCGAAAGGTAATTAAATATTACCCCTAAAGTCTAACTAGGGGAGAGGTAATTATACGAAGTCCTTAAAGTCTTACTAAGGTAATTAAAATAAGACCTTAAAGTCTAACTAGGGTAATTAACTAATACCCCTAAAGTCTAACTAGGGGAGAGGTAATTAAATAAAGTCCCTAAAGTCTAACTAAGGTAATTAAGTAAAGCCCTTAAAGTCTAACTAAGATAGTATATAAAAGGACGGGTAAAAGTATAGAACTTTAAATATAAGTCCTATACTACCCTATATCTATCCTTCTTTATTTATTATAGTAATATTAAACGCTCTTAGCGCTATAAATAGTAGTAAATTACTTAAAAGCTAAAATACTATACGCTCCGCGACTTCCTATATACTATTAAATTAATCTACTTAGACCTTTCTAAGCTAGATGATAGCGATTAAAGCGAATATTTACCTCCTATGTCTATATCTAAGAGTAGTATAATATTAGGCTAATCTACCTTAGAGTCCGCTGTTAATCCTAACTCTAGCTCTCTTTTCGGGTATCTTATAAGCCCTATAATTAATATAAAACTTATAATAATTATTAAGCGATTATTATTACTACTAATATTATTCTTAGACTCTAAAACGTAATAACGGGTAATAGTATTTCCGTTATATAGGGCTTACTAAGCGGTATTAAACTACTATCGGGGCCCAGAAACTTTTAATAATAACGTATATAAATAAAGGATTTCCTTTAAATAGTAGGCCTCTTTATCTATATTAATACTAACATTACTAAGCCTAGACCTATAACGGAGAAAGTAGTATAGAAAAAGATAAATATAAAGATCTTAACTATCCTATAAAGTTAATACGAAGTTTATTCCTATACTAAAATTAAGAGCTATACTACTATTAAAAAGGCCTAGGATAAGCTGGTAGAGTTTAAGCCTAAAGGCTCCGGAATCCTTAATTCTACCTTACGAAAGTTTTACACTCTTAGCGTTACTAGCTGTAATAATAACGCTTAGGCGTACGCTAATAAGTTTTAGGGTACCCTATAAGAGATTAAGAGCCTATTAAAAGACTTTAAAATTAATAATAACTATAAGATTTTTTATTTTTACTCTAGCCTACTACTAACCTATAGCTCCTACGTTAAGACGTATAACTAAAATTATAATATATTTAATAATAATAAGACAGCTAAATTTACCTTAGATTACGCTATTACTCGCTTTCTTAACTCTATAAATAATTATACTAATTCCTTTACTTAGGCGTTAGTAGCTCTACTAAGCTAATATACCCTATAAAGTACGTAGGCGCTAGTCGCTACTAGAAATATTAAATATTATATTTAGGCGGGAGCTTATTCGGGTAACTCTCATATTATCTACTAAATAGTAAAATACTATACCTACTATAAGAAGAACTATTATAATAAAACTAAATATAATAATCTCTACCCTAAGCGGAAGAAGCGGGACTACTGTACTAGCTAGGGGAGTAATAATAGCACTAAACGTAACGTGCGCAGACGCGGAAAGTAAGGGGGATATAGGTATAGAGGCCGTAAAGGTAGTAGCAACTTAAATTATTAACCCCCTAGCGGCTTTATAGGCTTTATATTTAGTATAATTACTAATTCTACCGCTCTATAATAAAAGCTTTCTACTAAGTCTACCGCTAAGTCCGCCGCTAAGCTTATTACTACTATAGCGGAAGCCTACGCGCTCTCCGCCTAAACCGCCCTTACCTACCTCTAGATCTTTAATAGCGGATACACCTAATATATAATATAGGACCGTTTAGTATTTTAAAACTATACCCCGTTTCTAGGGCCTAGACGCCCTATTAGTAGCCTAAATAGCTCCTACTACGCCTCCGGCTTCGGTATAATATATCTTAAGTATATAGCTAACGGTACTAAGAGAACCCTAATTTTAGATAACGTTTAGTATATACCCTAAAGCAGCTATAATCTGATCTCCTAAGGATAGCTAGAGGATTAATAATATCCCCTAAAATTCGTGCCGAACGGTATCGCTATTAGCGAGTATAGTATTACTTTTAAATACTATCTAAACCGCCTATATATCCTTAAAATATAGTAGGAAGCTCCTTTATACCTTACCGTTATTAACGCTGTAGAATCCCTAGGTATTAATTAGCTTATAGACGACTAAGACTCCGCCTAAGACTCTAACGGTTCTAAAGCTAAAGAACCTACTACTAAGGAACCTGCTGCTAAGAAGACTACTAGCGGAACCGCTAAGCTATCTAAGCTAAAGTCTAAATCTAAGCTAATTAATAAGGAGATACTTAAGATATAGTACGCTTACCTAGGATATATTAGGCGTTAGAGTATCCTAAAGCTCGCTAAAGTCTCTAAAGGAATAGATCTAACCGTACCGCCTCTATAGGAACTATACGAGCCTTATATAGTCTCTAATATAAAACGGTTACCTTATACGAAGCCTATTAAGCCTAGTCGCTAGTAGAATAACCTAACCTATAGTAATCTCTAAGGTCTATTCTAGCTAACTTATAATAGCTACTAATACTTAGTTATATTTCTAAATAATAAAACCCTCCGCTCCGCTATCTTCCTACTTTATAATAAATCCGTTAAGTTAGTGCTAGACGCTTTCCGTATATACGCTAATTAAGTAGAATACGATAACTGTACTATTACGCGGTTACGCAGCGACTGCGGTACTAAGTATAATAATAGCTTAATAGTAGAGTACCGCTTATCTAAGGGTATTATATAGGAGCCTATAGTACTAGGCACCCCGTAAATAAATAGTAAATTAAAACGCCTTAGCTAGACCCTATAGAAGATTACTAGTATAATACTAAAAGATAGTAAGCTCCCCGAAAAGTTTTAGGGGGAGCTTATACTTACCGCTAACTACCTCTATAATTATTAGCCTATAGCGGGGCGGGATACTACCCTATTTAAAGCTACTACTAGTATACCTCTACGACTATCCTACCTCTAAGTAGTAGGATAGAAGGGCCTCTACTAGTATCGCTAGGCTCCTATAGTAACTTAAAAGAAGTATAAGAATTAGGCTTTCTATATAAGACTAGTAGGCTATAAGGGCGAGCACGCCTATTATATACTCCTACTTAGTAATTATATCTAGGTATATAATAATATTAAATAGCTGGATAACGTCCCCGCTAATAGCGAAAGTAACCCTAATTAGTAGCGACTAGACGCTACTAGACTTACTTAACCTAAATCTAAACGCGCTAAGTTAGCAGCGCTATTATTAGGGGAGAAGAGTTATATTAACCCTAAAGTCGATATTTTCCTTAGTACTATTCGGTAGTATTAGAAATCTCTAATACTACTATTAACTATATCCTCTAAGTAGTTAATACTAACTTCCTCTAAGTTAGGCGATAAACTCGCTACTACCCCTATATAGGATAAGGCGCTATCTCTAGAAGCGCCTTAACTAAGGATAAGTCCCTAAGTAACTCGATTAATAACTAGTTAGTAATAACTATAGCTACCGCCTACGCTACTAGTATTATAAGTAGTATAATATTAGTACTTAGAACTTAGGCTAAATCCCTTAGCGCTACTATCCTAAGCTAATTCTTCTAAGCTATATAAACTATAGAGCTACGCGGAAGTAAAAAAGGATTACTAGAGTTCTAAGTAGTAGTAGGCGATAAAGGATAAAGTTAACTCCCTTACTTAGAATAAAACTTAGAAGCTTACTAAGCTACCCGCTAACTACTAACCCCTTAGAGGGAAATAGGTCTATAAGCTTAAGTATAGCCCTAATAGTAAAATCGCTCGCTATAAAGCTCGCTAGGTAGTCTATAGCTTTAAATAATAAAAAGGTATTAATTACTATAAAACCTTTACCTTAGTAGTTAAGCCTATAAGCTATAAGGCTATCTTTATAATTACTACCGCCTAAGACTAGGAATTAGAATAAATAGATATTAAGACCGCTTTCCTTTATAGGGACGTAGAAGAAGATATCTATATTATATAGCCTAAAGGCTTCGTAGTACTAAGTAAAGAAGGCCTAATCTATAAGCTAAAAAAGGCGCTCTACGGCCTAAAGCAGTCGCCCTATATTTAGTATAATACCCTATTAATATACCTTAAAGAGCTTAGTTTCGAACCCCTCTTAACTAACCTTAGTATCTTTACTAATAGTACTATAATTATTACTATCTATATAGATAATATCCTTCTTATAGGGCCTAGTAAGTCTTAGATTTAGGACCTAAAGGCTAAGTTTTATACTTAATTTAAAATAACTAATCTTAGCCCGTATACCTACTACTTAGGGATAATAATTACTAGGGATTAGGCTAATCGTATTATTCGCCTTAGTTAAGTAGGCTATATTAAGAAGTTTATTTAAGACTATAGTATATAGGATACTACTAAATTAACCCCTACGCTAATAGGTAACGAAAAGTACTAAGTAGCTGATAAGGACTATAAGGCTACTAACGCCTTCCAAACCTAATACTAATCTATAGTTAGGTTACTAATATACGCTATAATAGGTACTCGCCCTAATATTATATACTTAGTCTCCGTTATCTCCTAGTATAGCTCTAACCCGAATAATAAGTACTAGAAGGTAGTAAAACGGATCTTCTGCTACCTCCGCTCTACTATTAACCTATAGCTTACTTTTAGGGGAGCTCTAAAGCTATTATTAGGATATACGGATATAGACTAGGCGGGTAATTAAGATACCTAACGATTAACTTCTAGCTACGTCTTTAATATCGGTAGTAGGGCTATTAGCTAGTCTTCTAAGCGGTAACCTACTATTATACTATCCTTATATAAAGCCGAATATATTAGCTAAACTTAGGCTACGAAGGAAGCTATCTAGCTATAGAACCTCCTAGAGTAACTTAATACTAATATTAATACCTTAGAAGTAGTAGTAATCTTCTACGATAATTAGGGCGCTATAGCCCTAGCTAAGAACCCTTAATTTTATACTTAGACTAAGTATATTAATATTAACGTCTATTTTATTAGGGAGTAAGTCGCTAAAGAAGCGGTCGAATTAATCTATACCCATACTTAAAAGATAGTTGCAGACGGCTTAACTAAGGCCCTATTAAAAGATCGCTTTATCCCCTTTTAAAACGCTATTAGCCTAGAGAGCCTGCTATAAGATCTAATCTAAGGGAGCCCTTAGCTTTACCAGCGCCTTCTATCTAATTAGAAATACTATATTTTAGGGTTACTAAGCCCTATTCAGGTACTCCTATACTAAGGCTCTAAGGGATTTATACGCCCTTAGTCGCTCTCGCGCCTAATTATTAATCCCGTAGAGCCGCAACTCCGCAAGCTCCGTAATATATAAGAATTACTACTATCTTTTAATAATACTATACCTAATTATTAATCCCTTCCGTAGGGTGCTTTACCCTATACCCTAGGCCCTCTATTACTAATATAGGGCTACTAAACCCTATGTTACGAACCCTATTACCTATAACACAGCGCGGCTGGTCTAGCTAATATAGCTTATTACAAGCCTAGAATTAACTATAACGTTTATAGCACCGACTCTAATATAGCCTAATCGCCTTAGAAGCTCGCTAGGACTCGCAGCCGCTACCGCAGCCGCTTTATAAGACTTTCTAACCGTCCCTATATATTCTACGGCCGTTTATTAGCAGTAAATTAGCCTATACAGCTTCTATAGGAAATAAAGAATTTAAATAACTATAAAAGTATAAAAAGTAGAATTATTACTAGGCTGCTATAGATTTTAACCTCTATATACCTTACTAGCGTATACGTCTAGGGCAGTTAGCCGCCCGAATTACGGCGTATAGATAATCTAATTAGTCCGTACCTTAGAGTAACTAGCTGCTAGACCTAAAGACGTCTTAATTAATCGCTTATTATAAAAAGGGGAGTGCTATTAGATAGATCTTAGATACTTACGCGAAGGGGAGTGTTAAAAGTAGCCTGTATACTAAGGATAACTAAACCTTAGTATACTAACTAAGCCTTAGTATCTTAGTATACTAAGTTAGCACTACTATACATAGATCGCGCGTGTAGCACTTAGACACCTAATAAAAAAAAAAAGTGTTCTACCCTATATTTTGATATCCTTCGACTTTATTATAGCGCTAAGCGCCCTATAACTTTCTTTAACCTTTACTATATTAATATAGGGGGGGGAGGAGGGGGTATATAGCCGTCTTATAAGGGTTTGAGTTATTAGCGCTAATTAGTAGTATTTATTAGTATCCGTAGTAGTACTGGATTTAGCTATTCGGTAGTTTACTAGTTAAGGATATAAGAAAGGGGGGAAGCTATATATACCGCCTAGGAGGCCTATACTTATATAAAGAATTAGATAGTATAATATCCCGCTAGTTATATTAGATAGTACTTACTTCTATCCTTATATACTTTACTTTAGGGGGGAGCTAACCTTTTAGCTTATAATTATAGTTATACAGCGCTACTTATACTAAAGGCTCGCCTAGCTACTTAGATAGGGGCCGTCCTTTTCTAAAATATACTTTCTAATTTATAACTTAATATATCCTTCTCTTAGTCCTATATACCTATAACCCTAGCCTTCCCTTAGGATAGACTGCGCGTTAGTCTTAACTAGTAGATACGTATTAAGCGTACGTAGATATTAGATTTTTTAAATTAATAACTAGGCAGGTATTACCTATACTCTTTACTTATTAGGCTAAGATATAGTACCTAATACTAATTCTTACTATCTAGTCTCGATTATAGGGGAGGTATAATAGTCGTAGTAGAGTTAGGGTAGGTATTATTATATTACCTAAAAAACTCTATATAGAGTTCTTAGTAACTACGCGACGTCTTAATATTATTTAACCTATAATATATTAGGGGAGATATCTCAGCTCTAAATAGGTATTCAGGTTCGTAGCTAGTACCGCGTACAGGTGTGTCTCTATCGCTGGCCAAAAGCTAGTAATAGTATCCTATTATTATAGTATTATTATCGCCCTATACTTAGTTATTCTTATAGTTATATAATAGTTTATTATATCTCTTAAATCTATTATCTCTTTAAGACTTTTTCTTCTAATTCTTTAATTCTCTTCTATAAAGCCGCTTAGGTACTAAGTAGTATAGGTATTAAGGGGCTAGTCCTTAAGCGCCTATATATTAGGCGTTAGGATAGTTCTTATTATATAGGTTTATCTACTACCTCTATACTTTCCCTTATTATCTATTCTCTTATAGTAGAATAAGTTATAACTAAGCCTCTACCGCCCCTCGCTTAAGTAGACGGAGATATACCTTTACTATATACTACTATTACTAGTAACTAGGCTGCTACCCCTAGATACGTTTAACGTAATTAGAATATAAGAGTAATATATAATAACGTAGTTACTAAGTAGCTTAAATATAGGGTATATAAAAGGTCTCTATATACTTTAGTACTAAGACTAATTACTAAGGATTCTCTTTATAGGAATCCTCCCTCTATATACTTCTAGTAAAAGGGGTAGCGTAGTACTACTACGCTAAGGGGGTACCGCTTAGGCGCTACGTTAATATATAACGTTTAATATATAATATACCCCTTCTAATCGGTCCTTATATAGAGAACCTACTATAAGTTTTAATCTAAGGGAGCCCTTGGTATTACCGGTACCTTTTATCTAGTTAAAAATACTATATTTCGGGATTACTAAGCCCTATTCGGGTACTCCTATATTAAGGCTTTAGAGGATTTATACGGCCTTAGCTATTCCTACGCTTAAACTATAGATCCTATAAAGCCGTAACTCCGTAAGCTCTATAATATACCCCTAATAATTACTAGTATTACTTAATAATAATATACCCTATTATTAATCCTTTTAGTAGGGATACTCCGTAACGCCTATAATACTAACTCTAGTATACTTTAGCTAGACCGCCTTAGAGCTCCCTAGGACTTATAACTACTACTATAGCCGTTATTTAGGTATTCTACCGTTCCTATCTATTCTATAGCCTCTTATTAGTAGCAAATTAGTATATATAGCTTCTATAGGAAATAAAAAGTTTAAATAACTATAAAAGTATAAAAAGTAGAATTATTATAATATTACTACTAATTTTAACCTACTAGCGTATACTTCTAGGACTAGTATATACTTTTAGGGGGGGTTAGCCGCCCGAATTATAGCGTATAAATAATCTAATCAGTTTATCCTCTACAGGAACTAGTTACTAGACCTAAAGATATCTTAATCAATCGCTTATTATATAAAGGGGAGTACTATTAGATAGATTTCGCTTACTTATATAAAAGGGAGTATCAAAAGTAGCCTACGTACTAAGGATAACTAAGCCTTAGTATCTTAGTATACTAAGTTAGTACTACTATATATAGATCGCGCGTATAGCACTTAGTATCTATTAGGTAAGTATTCTACCCTATATTATAATACTATATACTAAGAATTATAAAGTCTTAGTAGAATAAATCAAGCTTACTTAGGCTTAGAATACTAACTTACTACTACTATATATAGATCGCGCGGTATATACTTACTTAGTATTAGCAATACAAGCGTTCTACTATATATTCTAATACGTATAGTCTGTTTTATAATATCTAGTACTTAGGGGGCTTAGCGAAGAATCTTGCAAGGTCCGATAGTAGCCGACCACGCGGTTGCCTATCAAGTGGGTCAATTCAGAGAACAAGTAAACAGCTCGCGATCGCCATCTAGATCGTCAAACTGAAATTACAATGTTCAGTGAGCCTACTCCGTGGTCGTCCGCACGATATACGGTGCAAGGCGTCTGTCGTCTCCTATCATATCTCGGAGAATGAGCTTGCCACGTCGAACATGGGCTTTGTAGAAGTGACGAACATCTAGGCTTGACGTTCTTCAGAAGTTGACCTCAGCACAAAGTTCACACTACTCTAGAAAGGTCCCATGAACGCGGGCCCCGGAGCCGTCCGGAGATTCTCAAACACTTAGATAAAGTACTTTCTAGGTCTACCATACTGTTCCCAGAGGATATATAGGCCTTCACGTAATCTCTCGCCCTCTATACCGTCGTATAGCCTCTAGATTATATAGTAGGTTCTACTATTCTACTAGTAAAGCTAGAAGGTAGTAACCTAGGAAGATATTAGTGCCTGTAAGGTCTCAAACCAAGGGCTCGCTTATAGAGCACCCCGATCCAGAAAAGTGTGAAGGATGTTGACAAGCTGACGTGATTTCCACTAGCTGCAAGACTAAGGTACACTGGGGCTTGCAACGAGGCTACTTAGTGATAGATAGCCCTTCATTCGACCTCAACGCTTTGTACATGACTGCGCTGATCGACTCGGAGAAGAACACGCCTATGTAATAGACCCATTGTCTGAGCGGTCCAAACTCCTGTGTATCAAGCAATGACTACTTGCATATAGCTATCCATCCTGTGCCCAATGCCCATGCTGTGAATTCAGTCAGGATAACGTAGCAGATTTTCAAAGCGAGGAGTGGCCACAGCTGTCTTTTTCTACGTATCAGAACCCATCCGCCTCTTCCCAACGCCTGCCAGAATCTATAGCTCTGTTCTCAGGACTTCGTCCTCGTGCCAGCGCATGTAGCCGCCTCGCTGTGATTTCCCTGTCCAGGGCCTCGACGTGAACACTTAAGTAGGAGTCCCTTGCAGGATCCATAGCGTTCCCGTGAGAAGAGTTCCCGTTCCAACTTTCTCCATACGCCTTTGCAAGCACAGCTTGCCGCTCTCTCAATTCCTTCAATTGCTCTTCGTATCCCTGCTTCTTATGACGTAACAGTTCGAAGTCCTTGTATTCAGCATCTCCACCAAAGCAGACTCCGAAGCCGTCGCAGTAGCAGATGTGCTCTGCAGGGCATACTACATGCCGGCCCGTGAACACAAATTGCCATGAATATTCCCAAATCCTTCCTGAAACATAGTCGCTCAACGGGGTCCTCAAAATCCAGTCTCGATAGAAGACGAAGCGTGTCAGTGGTATTGAGAGAATACGTTCTTTCGACAGCGCAAACTGCGCACAACATGCCTGGCCAAGAGCTCTTGGAAGGGGTTCAGCTGGAAACAGCTCTTTCCAGCATCGGGAGAGGACTTCTTCCTCTTGCTTGTCTAAACTCTCGTGGATGTTGCCAGGGTGTAGCCATTCTGGGCAGCCTGGCGTCCATTGACATCGCATGTTCACGTAACCTTCCCTAGTGACGTGGTCACTGCGTAGGCGGCGGACCATTTCGACTGCATCGTTCCCCAAAAGGTGGTTGTTATGATGTGTCCAGCGATGAGCGTGCATGAAGATGACAATATCGGGTAAGTCATTGTAGTGATCAATGATATACGTCAAATATATCATCACTTCGTGGCCTTTGTTCTTTGGAGGATGGAGTGGTCCTTTGGGGTCATCGGCAATGTAGACGATCACATCCGTGTCAGGAAGCTCGTGGGCAATCCAGGAAACGTCATCGCTCTTCATACGTGGAATGATCACCACTCTGGTGTAGGCTGAGCCTGGAGATTTCGGAATTCCGGGGTGGAAGTTGGCCTTCACAGAGTAGGTCCCAGAATCCATCGTGCCGTCCACTCCGGGGCCTGAGACGTCATAACTGGGTGACAGCCGTGTTGATGTGGTCAGGAACACCTCTCGATGTTTTCTAGCCTCGAGCCTGCCGTGCGACCCTTCTTCTGTATTCAGCTTGCGGAGAAATGAAACGAGGATAAAGAATGCTGCTATAGCAAACAGCTGAATGAGCTTTTTTAGAGCAGACATTCCGGCTTTCGTTAACTTCGAGCTGGTAGAGAGTGAGAGTCACAGCAGTGGAGTTTCCTAAGACAAGTGATGAGGCTGGTACGCAAGTCATTGAAGGAGGCGAAGTAGCTTATTCTCATGAGCATTTCAGGACGAAGCTTAGGTTGATGACTGACTAGCCTCGTCCGCGCTTGTGGTCGGTTTTCAGATCAATTGTTTATTATGGCCCTGGAGGATTTTGGGCGAATCACGGTATAGATTTCATATCAGCGTTGCCAGAAAAGTAAGTCTTGGCCATCACCAATCAAGGACCCCTTTCAACTTCGAATCTAGTCCAGTCCATCTAACCTTGTTCCCATGTTTGAGATTGCTGACAAGTGTAGGTCGGCTGCGACTTGACACATGGGGAGGAAGTGCAGGCGACATGAAGGTCAAGGAAGATGATTAGAACTCATGTCAAGTATGTGAGCAATTGAAGCCGGTTCATCTCAGAGTACGATTTGCAAGCTCATTGCCGTAGAAAAGTGCACGCAATGATCAACAACATGTTAGTGAAACACTACTTCGCCATGCGTCGGTGCCGTCAAACGCGTCTGCACATGTTGTTCACCTGTGCTCGCCAATATACCAACCTTTCTTCTCTGCTCTCTTTGAGCAATCTGTGTATCATTACTCAGCCAGGGTATTATGCAAATCTACCTATCTGAACAATTATGGGAGCCTGGATGCACCATCTGCGGGCTGTAGCTCGCCCTGCAATCCTTCGTGATAGACACTGAAGTCTTCTGTGAAACATCCTTCCAAACCACGCTTACAGTACACAACTGGCAGCCTCGCCGTTGTGCAAATGATGCTTTGATGGAGCTGAAGAACCCCCAATGATGCAGCCGTTAACGTGCATAGAAGGAAGGAGCTTGGATTGAAGAAAGTCCCAACTAGATCAGCACAGAATTCGGTGACGCAGACCTGAGCGACCCGTTCTGCCCGCCCTTCCTGGAATTATAGTTGTGAAGAGATCTGGGAGGATAGTCGCCCTGTATTGACGCTGCACGGCCGATAATGGAATCTGTGCTGCTCCCTACACGATCTTGACGCTCGCGAGCGGAGCTATACACCCTACCACGATGGGGTGCAACCGGAGGAGCTTGTTTCCATCGTCTACTGAGCTCTTGATCGTCGTCGACAAGTACCACCATCCAGACGCCGATTTGTCCGTTACTTCCTAATAGAGGAGTACAGTGTATCCAGCGATTCCGGCCT
This sequence comes from Stereocaulon alpinum, assembly GCA_018257865.1. Taxonomy (NCBI): domain Eukaryota; kingdom Fungi; phylum Ascomycota; class Lecanoromycetes; order Lecanorales; family Stereocaulaceae; genus Stereocaulon; species Stereocaulon alpinum. Next base: position 222,537 of record JAEUBA010000046.1, on the reverse strand, counting down.
TCTTCATCGATCTTGGAGAGCCAACGTACCTTAGCCGTCACGCCACGCCCTTCACTGAGCGCCGTGGAAAGTTCGTTACGAACGCGTGAGGAGCCACCAATTTTGTCCATGAAGGGAGACTGGAGTATTCCTGGCACTCGTAGTGTAGGCGAAGCAAAAAGTATACGGAAGGATGGATAAGGTCGGATAAGTAGATACTATATCGTGTTAGCGACACGGGCTGCGCTGGGATGTGGACCCCTCACATTTTGATAGATGCCACTGAGTCTTCCACTCTGACGAGTGCCATGCTCGAAAGCTTGATTGACATCTACAGTTGGCTCTTGGAGTAGCAGTCTGGGCATGTGGGGTGCGACAGTTCGGGACGGGTTTCCATTTTCGTCTTCGTACTCCCTATGCATTCGTCCGCCGTACTTTCTTACTGTCTCAAGCTCGGCCATGTTTAACATCTCGCTTAGATCTTGGAAGTCGTCTTTAACCTCTTGCTGGTCGTCGACGTTGTCACCACCAGCGTTATCTTGCCCCGTCTGTTCTTGGACGACAAGGCGTTGCAAAGTTTCCAGGTCTGTGCAATCCTTAACCAGTCCACTAACGTCGACCTGAGCCCCAATGAAGTAACGAATCTTGCCCCGGCTGTCGCATAGGGGTGCAATCATGAGCATGTTCATGAACGGCGAGCCGTCGCGCCGACTTCGAGGACGTCAGCTGCTGAAAATCGGCACCAAAGACTGCACTTACTAATTGAGGAAGACCTCGCAGTGTTCCTTACCAGATCTAACGGCCTCTCCAAGCCTCTGTGCACTACGTTTGTTTGTTTTTGGACCTTGAAGAAATCGACAATTCCGCCCTATTGCATAGCTCATGCCATACTGAGTGGTTCGGTGGAATTCTGGCCGCATTAGTATCTGTAGATCTGCTGTTTGAGCAAACGGAGCATACCTTCGGACGAAAACACAATGGGGTTATCCGGCCTTGACGGATCAGTGAGGCAGAAAACCTCTGCCAACCCCTCAGATGCTTCCCGTAAATGTGGAGCAAGCGTTCCTGTAATCCTCTGCGAAATGCTCGAGCTGACAACCTGAACATATAAATTTGTAATGAAAGCTGGCAGGTCTTCTCGAGTTAGGACAGCGAACGCTGAAGCCGCTTTGTCTTCGAGTTCCCGGTTTATCGTCGGTTGTGCTAGATTAGCCGTGAAATGATGCCCGGGTATTGGACTCAGCGCTTCGGCAACGGCGTTGGCATATTTGATCGCTTTCAAGGCTTTGAGCGCATCGAGATAGTAGATCAGGATAGGCACCGATTGCGGTCGATGTGTGCTCAGGAAGGCCGTGAATCTCAACAGAGACGATGGGTTCGAGAATATGATTTCAAGATGTCCACGGGAAAAGAGTTGCTCCGAACGGTGTTCCAAGGAGAACGCTTGAGAATCGCCTTCTGGTGGAGCAACGAGATCGAATGAGCCAACCAGATCTCCTGTCAAGGGTTCCATTTGATCCGATTCCGGCAAGGCCGACTGAGCCTGCAGCGCTGGTAGATCAAAGGAGGTCGCCTGTGTCTCATAAGTTTCATTCGATGACATTCTCGATACTGGGGATGCGCTGCGGGAGGCTTGATGCCCTTGTGGACGGGTGTTGGGTGGGGAAGCGGCGCCATTCAGGGCACTAAACAGACCAATGTCAGTCTTAAGAGTAGAAACATAGGGAGAGAGGGGGGGGGGACAGACGTTGGAGGTTCTGGGGATTGCATTGGGGGTGGATGGAAGCTGGGCATGGGAGAAGGCGCATCATACCTCGCCCTTGAGGATGTCTTTGTAGCGTTGACAGTGTTGGGTCGTCGGGTGGGGAATTCTTGAAAGTCGTGAACGCCTATTGGGGGAAAGATCTTTTGGTAGGCACCATTGGCCTGGCTGCTTGAGCCATGGTCCACGGTGTTGACATTAGCTTCCTGTGAGGCGTGTTGTCTAAGTCCGTCAATTTGGCGCATTCCTTGCTGTGAGGAATACTGGCGCAGAGGCATGTGGGCTGCTGGCATAGCTTGCTGGCGACAGTGGCAGGTGTGTTGCAGTCAGTAAGAGTGACGAGACTGACATTGGCCTTGTCAGGGGGGAAGGCATAACTTACCTTAGTACTTAGTTATTGGGTAGAAAAGCTTAATGCATTATTTATTGTCATGTTGAATCACTTAGAAGCACTTTAGGCATCATGGACGGGCACTAAATCGCGGATCCAGGGGTCTAGGGGCGCGTGGGCGCGTCATCTCTCTGCACTTCAAAGCCTCTATTCTATGGCGTGCATGCATAAATCGGCGAGCGAAGTCAATCGACCAAATAGGTCGTCACTAGACCGAGAAGAGGCCAATTGCCAAAGGGCGTCTCCAAACATGTAAGAGTTCATGCACTTCGTCTTGTCGAACAAGGCTCTGCTCGGGCCACATGCAAATGCGTAGATTGATTGGAAAGGCGCGTGCCTTATCTCTAAGTGTGGGACGCCGACAGGAGAACCCTGTCAATGCATCAAGTTTGTAGCTACGTACTACTGACACCGATGAGAACCCCAGCTTGAAGACTGTATAGAATGGCGAGTTCTACCATCAGACGTGTCGTAGGCGAGGGGCAATCGTAGCTCTGGTGGCCGGGAAACGGTTCTAACTCCATGACTAGGGTATAAATCTATTGATCCATGGTGTCGTTCAGCATTCCTTAAAGACTCAAACCTGGATACGTTTTCTAAGACCGTTTACAGACTCCTTCGCTTATGCTATAGATTGAAAGGGAAGAATGTTGAGGATGAAATCCCAATAAACGTTCGCCTATCACACGAAGTCCAAGCTCAGTCCAAGCTCAGTCCAAGCTCAGTCCAAGTCTTCAGTAGAGTCTTCTACTGTGCTTGCCTTCCCTTTGCCCTTACTCTGTGTGCTCTCGGCCAACGATTCCACAGCCCTACCACTTTCATTGATACCTTCTTGAGTCTTTGGTTCTTGCGAGCGATTTGCGTATGCAATATCAGCGCTGGAGTCCCATTGGGCTATCTGTGGTGGTATCACAGCAATTGAAGTATCCGCAGCCCCATCAATATGCTGTTCATAGCTTTCAACTTCTGTCCGCTCGTTCAAATCGGAGGTAGGAGTCAAGATATTTGTCGATGGATATCGCCTGAACCCAGATGCCGAGCTTGAAGCCCTATTACCTGCTTCGGAACTTTCGGGTGTCACTCCTGACTTACTTGAGGAGCTCTCCGGAATAGGAGCTTCGGTTGTGTACAAATGCTGTGGTTGGGCCATTGACGGGGGTTTTGTAGAAGCAGGTGGTGAGACACTGTTGTTGTCTAGTGACTGCGGCTGAGGATCTGGGCTACCTGTAATGCCCGTCTGAGTCCTGTTGGTGCTTCTTTCGTCATCGAGCCTTTGCAAAGGAAGAATTGTCCAGCCTTGGGGTAGTGTCATGCCTGCAGGGAGGCTGGGGTGTCCAGTGCCGAAGGATTGCTGCTGCGGAATTGGGCTGAATGAATTGCCAGGGTGGAATGCTTGCGGCAGCGTATCAACATGTCTAGATTGATTTGCAAGAGGTGCCACATTGAAGTTCGTATCTGGGTTCACATGTGCTATTCGCAGCCTTGCAAGTTCACCTTGTAATGCCCGCACCATTTGTAATTGACTCTGCTGAACACGAAGTCCATTAATTTCTCGTGTTAGCTGTTGCTCTAGCTGGTGTATATGCGATTGCAGATTGGTGGGGGTGAAATTGGCAAACGTCCGTGTCTCAACGCCCGGAGCTTGTCGCTGAATCCCAAAAGCGTTCGCCATATTTGGCATTTGTGCAGCAAGTGGCAGTAGCCCTTGCTGATTGTGAGGGGGATGGTCATTGTTGGCTTGTGGTTGATGACCATGGATCTGTCTGGCGCCAAAAGCTATACGTAGTGGACCTAGGTTAAACACATTCTGAGCTACTACTGGCTGCGGATGATTGCCTTGAAGAGGAAGTGGGACCTGTGGTTGGTTGGCCTGTGGTTGCGCCCGGCCATTCTGATTTGCCGGATGTTGCTCCTGATTTCGCGCTGTTGTTCCTGTCACAAGTACGGGTCTTCGACAGGTAGGACAATTCTGTTGACGCTCGAGCCAACTGCGTAGACAAGCGAAATGAAGAATATGCCCGCACGGAAGCTTCTTGGGTCTCAAGCGCTCATCAACCACAGGGGGTGCAGCGGGTGCGGCCCCAACATTGTCTGGTCGGTGAGGCTCTGGAACATTTGACTGTTGCCAGGGCCTCATGTCTTCTCGACAGATGATACAGACATCCTCACGTGTAACTTCTTCAGCAGTCGCATCTGGATACCTTGCATTCATATCCCGTGTTGCTTGTCTGTAGCGGATGAAATCGGTGATGCGTTTGTAGAAAGAGCGGATCGTGAGAGCTACGTCACGGATGATGTGAATAGGCATGCCGTAGAACATGCAAAGGACGCAGAAGAATGTAAGGTACAACACTAGTTTGAAGAAGTCTGCGTTGATGAGGTTAGCAATGTAATTGGACACGGACTGGACTCCAAGAGCAAACCTGTAGCGAGGTCTAGGTAGAAAACCCATCTACCCTTCTCCTCCCATCCGGGGACATCCACATCCAAAGAGTCGATATCATCCTCCGCGCTCGCAGTATTAGTTTGAGCTTCTATTAATGTAGGTTGATTAGATGTGGCCGACCGTGATTGGAGTTCTTCTCGCTCTCGCCTCATCTGTGCCCGACGACCTTTAATCTGACGGCTGATGACGCTCGCTTCGTGAAGGGAAATGGTGTAGCGAGCCGCAGTCGAAATGGAGGTGATAGTCAATACAGCGAATTCAAAGGCGAACATGACCATCATGTTAGGTCTTGCATGACGGAGCACTGTTTTGATAGAATAACGGAGTAATAACACGTCGAAGAGTGTCGAGATAATAAGCGAGATAGAGAGTCGGGCGTGAAACAACCGTGGGTTTGACGGCGGCTGCTGTTCCAAAATCTCGACTCGACCCTCTCCGATCCAGCCCCAGACTTTCCCTATCAAGAGACAAACGAACATCACCAAGAACCACCCACCGACCTCCTCCCGGAATATGGTCATCGCGAGGCATGTTTCAGTGATGGCGAACCACGCTTTTTCGTAGAGTTGTTCGACCTCAATAGGACGTAATTGACCGTAGAACAGTCTTTGTAGCCCAAGCATACTAGTGCATACACCGAGGAGAGCAACGTTCGTAAGTACCTAGTATTGGATGAGCGGAGGAACACTGGCAGCGGTCAAAGGCGTTGATCTCTTACCATAAGACAGGCGTTGCTTTGAGCCAGGTAGACACAGGCGGAGTAGAAATTCGCGCGCTCATGCAGTGCGCGAATAATGACGCCGGTCGCCAGGACCATGGAGGTCTGTTTGCAGATTCAAGATCAGTACAGGGTAATATGATCGCACAAGTGTCCTTACCCCGGTGTAGGCTGCGAATCTCATCTTTCCAGACAGCCAGAAGCTTCCAGTGAGACTCTACTAGCACTGTATGTCATAGAGGTAGCCAAACCTCTTCCAGCGATGAAAGGTCATGTTCGCATGCTGAACGATGCTCTCTTGACGCCCAGATATCACACACAACGGTTCAAGGAAAGGACAAGTAGCGGCCAAGGCGACTAGCGGTGGCGCAGTTTGCCGAGGTACGCTAGGGCTTACTTATATCTTTGGGAGCTTCAGGCGATATTCATTGAGTGTCACGTTCTTGAAGCCTCATACTACATAATCATGTTTACAGCGACAAGATTGCAAGCAGCCACCTATTTTCTGGGTGTCTGCTTGTTCTCTATTGCCTTCCTTGTGTTCCTTAACTCGTCCGTTTCATTCGTCATAACCGACCTCATAGGTCAAACAACGCAGGTAGGCGATGCGGTCGGAACTTTAGGCTTTGCAGATGAATTGGTGGTGCTGGTAGCGTGTCCTGCATGGGGGGTAATCTCAGATCGGCTTGGAGTCAGAACGGTCAGTAAACTGACCACTGAAAACGCCAATTTTGCTCAACTGTGAAGTTAGGTGTGCGTCGTGGGCTACGTTATTGTTGGTCTTGCATTACTGCTCTTCGTTCAAGCTAGGAATGTCTATCCCCAGCTACTGCTTGCGAGGCTGTTCTTCAGTATCGGAGGGGCAGCGACTTCAACAATGGTCACAGCAATTCTTCCTTCTATGATCACGCCCAGGCCAAAACACGAGGATCAAGATTCGCGGGCTGCCAGTCCTCCACCCACCAATGGCCAAGGAGTCTCCCCATCAATCTCTTCCGAGGTCACTATCACTCCTCAGAGGCTACAGCGTCGGACAAGCCAGGAAAGTAGGACCATGGAGCAATCTCCAACTCGCCTTGCGGGTATTGTTGGCCTCTTTACCGGCTGTGGCGCTTTACTGGCTCTGGGTGTTTTCCTTCGTTTGCCAGAGCTCATACAGCGCACCAATGTCCAGCCTGGGCCAGCTCTAGCAGATAGCTATTACATCGTTGGTGCGCTGTCTCTGGTGCTCTCCGTGGTCTGTTTCATTGGATTGAGGCACTTGAGCGGAGAGGATGACAAGGGCTGGAGGGCTCTAGTGTACGGTGGAGTGAAGAATCCGTCGAGCGCCGAGGGAAGGCTTTCAAGCTTGTGGTCCTTATTCGAATCAATCATGCTAGGTTTTAAAAGTCCACTACTAGGTCTGGGATACCTCGGCGGCTTCGTTGCTCGGGCATCTTCCGTTGGGATCTCTCTCTTCATCCCGCTATTCGTCAATGCCTACTATATGTCATCTGGGCTTTGCGACAAGTCTGAACATAACCCTCAAGATATCAAAGATCATTGTCGTGGCGCCTACGTCCTTGCCGCCGAGCTCACTGGAGTCTCGCAACTCGTTGCTCTACTATTTGCCCCGGTCTTTGGGTTCATTGCGGATAGATTCCAGCGCTTCAATGCACCGCTCTTGATCGCGGCGTTTGTTGGTACACTAGGATACGTCACATTAGCAGTGCTAGATAGTCCGATGCCGAGTGGAGAGCATGGTAGTTCATGGGTCTTTTTGGTTATGGCACTGTTGGGAATAAGTCAAATAGGCGCAATAGTGTGCAGTCTAGGCTTGCTCGGTCGATGTGTCCTAGGGTTGGATCATGATACTTCAATAGTGGCCAATGACCGCATAAGGGTGGTGGCTACTCAAGATCACACTCCAAGTGACAACAGCCACTTGTTGCCCGCTGAACACAGGAACGCGCCAACGGCCGAGGACTGTGAAGGTGAGGATGCACCATTGCTGCGGAACCAGCAGACAGTCTATTCGAGAGAACATCTCAAGGGCTCCATAGCTGGTGTCTACTCACTGGCAGGAGGTATTGGCATCCTTCTGTTGACGAAGGTTGGTGGTGTAATGTTCGACAAGGTCTCGCCTATTGCGCCTTTTGCGATGCTAGCCGGATTCAACTTGTTGTTACTAATTGTGGGCGCTGTTCAGGGCATCTCAATCGCTTGGAAGGGCAGGTGATGTGAATGCTGGAGCAGGCCCACAAGCTCTTCAACAGGAAGAAGACTTGTTTAATGTGCGTCCCCAATCTCACCAAAGTCGCTCATGAAGATGGTCCAAGCACATCCGAAAGATCTTACGGATGCTCACCAGAAGGTGATCAATGGAAGGGAGAGGAAGCTCGTGGAGCTGGAAACCTCTATATCCAGTCACTGGTCAGGCCGTGTGACGGCGTTACGCTCCAGACAAGCAGGCTCACTGAGAAGGCGAAGACCATCGAGAACTCTGGCAGACAAGGAGAACCCTGAGTGATTGGAATGAATGGAGGCATTGGGCTATTCAAGGGGTGGAGGCAGACGACGAAGGCGGATATTGAGGAGATAACGAACAAATGGAGGCAATAGGGGCATTGGCCTATTTAGGGGCAATCTTGCAGTGCAAATGCAAATCACGGCTTCTTGTTCAGCATGGCATTCGCAATCAGAACCATTGTCCACAACATATGAGCTTGACGATCCTACATTCTTCGCAACCATTCATGTGAAGCCTTTCAGAGGAACAGGAATCAGCTTCTTTCCTGAGCTATCAATCATGTTGTAGTATTTACAATTTCGATGCTGGCGCTTTCAATATTGTCCTAGTTCCAATCAGAGTGAGGTCGATGCGTTGTCGGATTCGGACGCTTTCAAGATGGATGACGGTCGAGGCTAATTGCGACTAAAGATCACAATGTCCTAATTCGGGTGGTGCAAATGGCGACACACTCCCAGCTCAAAGAATGTCCGACATGAACGCACCGCTGGCTTGAGTACGCGAAGGTATACACAATCCTGGCTCGAATGGTTCTAGAACCGACCCGTGTTGAAGTAGATGGGAAAGAATCTCGTGCTCTTTTCGCACAAAGGCAAGCTAGGAATGAGGTTTAATCACCACTTGTGGTTGGAGACTTCGCTCATTCGCGAATACTCTATTTAGACCTCTGGAGTCGTGGGATGGGTTGGCACGCCAATAGATTTCAAGAGACCGTCCAGAAGGCCTGGATGTTGATGTATTTGGTTCCAGTCACATTCATTCTTGACCATGAGAGTACCAGCCAATATCGTACCGTTCAGCGCTACTTCTGCGGGTCCTGGCTTCGTAAGCGAGACATTATTCAACAACGGAGCACCTTCGCTTCGGCGAGGGCAAATTGCCATGGTCGTTGTGGTCATGGCAAGGTTGTAACTGATGGTGGCTGTTTTCTGGTTGTGCTTGTGAAGTCCGACATCCCCGCCAGAAAACTTGTTCTCAGCGGCCTCTGCCTTCTGATACAACGATGTGTATATCTCCAACAAAGTAGACGGAGAAGGATCGCCAGGTAATCTGGCATGAAAGTGCGTAAATGGTAAATCATTGGTAGATTCTGCATCCATTAGTAAATCGATGTGCTTTCAGATTGTGCTACAACAAGATTCTGGTGAATGGTCAAACTCCTTCCGTCTCCTCGACTTACCATTTGGGGAAGACTCTTCCATGAAATCGATCAACGGCTTCCAAGCTGCCTGTGCTCCCCTCATTGACTCCACAGGAAGGAATTGTAACTACTTGTGGGTCAATGTTTCACGTTCTCGTTTCGCTGAGCAGAGGGAATAGAGCAATATATACATGACGATGACTCTGGCTCGCACCAGAATGTTCCCCCGAATTAAAGAAGGCGAATAGGCGTCTCGCTGGATCGGATCCTGAAGTCTTAACTTCCCATGCTTTCAGACAGGCATATGTGACCTGTAGATCTTCGACTTCAAGCAATTGTGTTTGTTCTTTGTATGAAATCGTCGCTACAATGAAATGCTGAGGTATAACAGGGAATTTGTTTAATATGAGAGCATGAGTTGGATCGTGTACAGGGACGCGAGCGATGAGCAGAGCGTCCGAAGGATTTTCGAAGGGATCGGGCTTAGGGGGAGGAGCAGAATCCAGGCCTTGCTGTCGATTGTCGATGGGCTTTTTGGACAATGCTGGGCAGAATCTTAACTGGAACTATTCGAAATTGAGAAGCAGTCCACAAGTCCACACATTTGGTTCCATACAGGAATCCCTCCCGTATGAATGATAGCAAGTCGTGTTTCCGAAAAGATTAGAGCCTTTCCTGCTTTGGCGGTGTCGTACTTTCGCCTCACCACTGTGGGTAAATCTTCCACCAAACCTAGCTCTGTAGTTGGCATGTTATGCATGTTTGGCTGATCTAATTGGGCATGCCTGGCTCGTGAGAGACATTCGATGTCTCAGAAGTAAACGGTAGGTAAGCTCGAAAAGTCGAAGTTGGCTGCACGACTTAGGTCTGTTCGGCAAGGCTCCGGGTAGATCTTGAATTTGCCGAAGCCCTCCTCATCCTCATCCATGCTTCACTCATTTACGTCACCTTCAAAAAGTGAAGTAAGGAGTGCCAGCCAAACATTGGGCAACACCATGGGCTGATGTTTCTCTTTCACTACTGCACGCCACAAATGTGCCATGCCTCCGCCAGGCATCGTGACTCCAGCACTGATATCTGCCATCCGCGGACAACCACATCTTCCTAGAGGATGTTGGTATTTCGTTGCAGGTGTTGCGCTCAACGCTCTCAATCTATCCGCTGAGATACCTACGGTCTTCAGGCATGCCATTGAAAAAGGAGCAGGGAGCCCTGACACTAAGGTTGGCCATGAGGAGAAGCTGGAGATCGCAAGGAAAATGCGGGAATCCCTTGTGAAGGCAGCAGCTATATGTGGGTTGCCAAAGGTATCGTACGGGCAACGTCAAATCGGATCGGAGCTGATGATCAAGTGCAGTCAATAAATTCACTTACCGAGCTTAAACGGATCACACCGCAAGACCTGCTCGATGAACCGCTACAATACAGTCCCACATCTCGGCCCTGCGAGTTGTACGACATCCCTTCATCCACTATACTCCATCGCGGCCAACGATATTTCGACATGATATATGGCAAGGTCTCGAAACGCGTCATGTCACAGATGGATCGAAGTGGGACAGAGGATCTTGGGATTACGGCGCGGTTGATGTACGGCTATTTACTGAGCAACACAAGTGTTTTAAGCCCAAGTGAGACAAGCTACGTGCTACTGGCAGGCCTGATACCTCAAGACGTGAGAAGCGCTCCATGAACCATTCCTTTGGATTACAAGTAATTTGGGAAGAAAATAGGTGAATCCTCAGCTCAAGGGACACATTCGAGGTGCACTAGCTACCGGCTCTACTGTGGAAGAAGTAAAGGCCGTGAGGGAGATTATTATCAGAATATGTGAGGCTTCAGGAATGAAGAGACTAGACGAGACTGCGCAAAGCGGCTGGGGATGGAAAGCGCCAATAGCAAATTTGTGACTTGAATCATTAATCAAGAATTGTGCGACCATGTAGATGAGGTCACAATGTTCTATGTCAAGACGCAAGAAAGCGTATCGTAAGGCTCGGTCAGCAGCCTAAAGGCCAAGACCCCGAGCTCGACCGTGCAGGAACGTGTATGGATCTGAGCTCCAATTGAAGTCCGCTCATGCAAAGAACCAGCATGACCAAACCTCGGATGAGTGTCAGAATTTTGTACTCATAACGTTTGCAGCCAATGGAACACTGCAATCCCAACTTCATCAAAACTCAACCAAAGTACGTTTAGCTCTGCAGGAACAAACGACCACGAAAAGGGCCTTCCTTATGTGGAAGAAACCCCGTGTTCTTCGAGGCTTTTCTCGCAGTAAGCGATGCAAAGGTCTGCTCTGGTGGCGCACGCATGCTCGAAAAGCCTACGGGCATACCGTGTGTGTTCTCAGAAACATTCGCCATTATCCGATATCAGGTTCCTATACCCCTATGGGAGTTTCGCAAGGAGCAGAGCATAAGCGCATCCGCTACATGGCTTTGGCGGTATCGGTGACGCCGTGGGCAAAGACATGTTCTGTCCAAAGGCTGTCCGGGGTATCTGCAGGGCGCAATTACTTTAAGCGACAGTCATGGGTATGGCCAACAGTGGCATATTATGCGAGGAAAGAGATATAATTGGCGCAGCAAATCGTTCCAAGTCCATTAGGCGATATGTCTCTAACGGAAATATTTCAGAGCGCGAAAAATTGACCCATCGTTAGACCTGCTCGTGTTGATGACCACCTGCTGTGTCTTGAACATGGCTTGCAAAGACAGTAAACGGGCTAGTTGCCCCGTATTCGATGTTAAAACTAGGTACAATATAAAGCCACGAATCTTCACAAGGTGTCAGCCATGCTACCCTATGGGATCTTTGGAGTGGACTGCACGCCCATGCCGACTTCACAAACGGAAAGGATCAATAAGCACGGTGGGACTGTCCAAGAACTCATAAGATCCAAAACCTTATAGGGCATCATGCGTCCGGACAAGGGAAGCGGTGTGCATAGAACTAACTCAAATCCAAGTTACAACGGTCGGAGTGTCCGGAGGCTTGAGGATGTTTCGAGCATGCCAACTTGCCAAGGGTGGATGACGATAAGGGCTTTAGGAACGGCAAGGGATTGGATGTGGAAAGCAGGGAGTAAATTGAGGAGCAGCACTTGAGTCGAAGTTGACTTCATGACCTGCATGCCGAGCATGCTTAGGAGCGTAAGGTACGTAAGGTAGTACTAGGAGCGGCCCTACAGCCCTGTGAGGCAGTTACCGTAAGTTAGCTAATATCCCCCCAGATCCTACTCTAGTAACTCTACAGCGCCAACCAAGAAAGCTTGCACCCACTGAGTCACCAAGTACTGACCCAGGCGCAATCCCACCATTCAAGCCGTGCTCGTAATCAACCGCTAGCGAGTCACACCCGTTTCCTGTCACATTTCGGCAGTGCCATTGCGGCGAACCCGGAAACTCTGCTTCATTTGTTGGGTCCGTGCCTCCCAAAGTGGACCTGGAACCATCATACGTAGGGAAAGATCTGAAAACCCCAAACTCTACCATGGTTTCCGCTCTGCTGGAATCGCTTCCAGTCTGGCGGCTCCTGGAGACGTAGGTCCAGATCTCTGAGTTCCTGCCGGAAGACCCTTCTTATCGGGGGGGGGGGGATTATAGTTCTGAGAGCGATGGCACCGAATCTTACGGATCATCGATTACGAATTACAGTGGAGCGAATCAAAGTCTCTAGGTCTACTGTCCTCTCAGAAGAATGAAACACGGATACTGTGTTAGCACTCGTGCCACATCCTTAAAGACGTCAGCCTTATTGAGTTTCAAAATGGTAGATGCGTGTGGAGCATGGGGCATTGTTTCCTCGGAATGAAGCCCGCCTCAGTCTGACATTATGAAACATTGATCGACTCGCCCGATTGGGTTGATCGTCTCTTTGGCACGTGGAGATGAAACACTTGGGGTAGATTAGGGACGCAAAGGACAGCTCATCGGCGGAAAGAATCCTTCGAGCCTCAATCCCAGGAGCCGGTGTGGTGGAACCATGCGTTCTGTTGGTTCGTTTGCTCACCTGGGAGAGTGGACAGGGCGCCTGATTTCGTCCAACCGCGGGTCAGAATAATGCCAATGAGCAGATTAGAGAATGTGCAGGCGGCATAATCTAAGTTAATGTTTGATGCCTATTGATCCATCCACTGCGGCGTAGTAGAATGGTCGGGTTCGGCATACTGCAAGGGTTTAGAGTAATGACAGAGTTTTGATGGCAATATTTGGGTCGACAACGTAGCTACTGTATTCGCATGGCCACACCTGTTGAGGCTTGACCAGTACCGATCAACGAAAGGCCGTGTCTATTAACGAACCCGATGCTCTGCCACCACAAAGTCTCCTCTCGGCAGGCGCGAGCACAGCCTCAAGAACCGTTCGAGTTGTTAAATCTACACCACGCTTACTATAGTTGAGTAAGTTAATGCTGCCAAAACCTTATCGTGGCACGAGCGCAGTCGCTTAAGGTAGCACCCTCGCACCATCACCTAGCACAACAGAGGGCCTGAGGCATCGACATCTCCCAGTAGTTCTACCCTGGCTCATACGGACACTCGAACCGAACGCTTCCACGCCAGCAGTCATAGTCACTCGTAAACCTAGGCGTTTGCCGGCGGTTCTGTCGAATGAACCAGTAAGCCCATGTGCCAGTAAGAGGTGCGTCCCAAAATAGTCCTCGAGGCTTATGCATGGGATGCACAAGTGCTTTTGCCATTGGGCTCAGCCCTGTTGACGGCTCTTCCCCTCGTGCCGCTGATACGCCAAATCAATCCTCCATAATAATCACGCCAAACTGCAATCAGATCTTACAAGCGGACTCAAAGGCAGAATCAGCGAAGTTTCGCAGCAAGGCTTGGTCGACCTCACCGCTTCTCTGTTCATCGTAACAACACTCACCCATGTTCGCGGATCCAGATTGCGACCGAGAGAAGAATATACGTCAGGGTGCGCTGCAAAGCATGCCTGACTATTGTTCGATCTAACTAGGACATGCGGTAACTTACAAGAATTCCACGCGTCTCGCCTAAGGGTGCAGGGAAGAGAATCTTGAGCGTTTGTGGATGCTGACAGGGGGTAAGAATAGCGACTCTAGCGAGGAGCCCAGGAAATGGGACTTTCGGGGGTAACGTCCAGACTTGGAAGTTCAAGGAGAACTAAGATCAAACGTGCATATTTAGACCGATAAGGCGGTTTTAGCGTGCACCAACCACGAAAGCAGACCTCTGCCCTACAGCCCTCCAAGCACTCCGTCCCTGACGCTACTGCTGTCTGAATGCTACCTTGTCCAAGGTACTCTCTGCTGCGCTTTGCGCTTTGAATCATAATGCCCCCCTCTCCCTCCAGTATAACCATAAGCCAGCCCCCACCCAACATGCACGTTGTTGATCCATCTCTTCACACCCCTCCAGACACTCTTATCTACCACCGCCCTCACCATTCTTCTACTTCCCTAGTTCCGATACCTGATCAACATTGCCTCTCCGCCTTGTGTTTCAAAAGCTTTGATCGACATATCCCTTCGCTGTCCCAAGCATTGCCATCTAGTAATCACCTTGACACTTTGTTGACTGTCTCTCACCACATCGACCTCTATCAAGCCCCGTCATCCCGTGTTTCTTTTCTAAAACAGCTGGTACGCGCCCCTTTTCTCGTCCTGCCGTTGTCCCCACTCCTCAATGAAGCTCACAGGCGGATAGATCACGGAGCCATCAGGCAGAGGCACATACTTGCCGACTGCGCGAGCCTGAGTCTTGACCCTGTGCCGGGCCAATGGCAAAAGTGTACAACGGCGCCAGCGACTTCGTCCTATTCCCTCGAGAAGAGTCATTCTATGACACGTTCGAACCTCAATTGGGCGAGCACTACAATCCACTGCAGTACGACCCCAGCATTGTCAGCAACATGCAACAAGCTCGCGAGTTCTCTGGCCATGTCAACGCCTCCTACGAGTCATATCCCCAAGTCTCCGCCTACTCCACTGCCTCCTCAGCCTACTTCGGGGCTCACAACGCGCCATTCGAAGCTCACAAAGGAAGTTTTGGACATCTTCTACAGCGACATACACCGTCTGGATCCCCTTCGCCCCCAGGCTCGCAAACGTTTGACAACCCCTCATCGAGTCTGTCGTCAGCGTCAGGCGCTTCGGCCCAAAGCACAGCCTCCTCCGCCGATGGCTCACCCTACGCAAACCCACAGCATAACCTTCCATACCAAGGGAAGTGGGAGCCATTTGGGCTTGGGATCGGTCCAGAGATTGTGAGCGGCGAAAACTTCAACTTCGTTAGCGATCTGCTGTTGGATGACGGCAAATTTGCCCCCTGCGTTGGTGAGTATTCGAACAGTTTCTCACCATCAATTTCTATGAGTCGTTCAATCGCTTCTTCATTGTCTTCTGGTTCAGTGTCCCAGAATGTTTTTCCTTTGTCGTTGGCCTTGGACACGAAGAGCGCGTCCAGAGACGTTACCATCGACTCGATCCTTAGAGAAGCCAACACCAGGACACAAGACCCTACCAATTTAGTTTCACCAGTGTCAACGGCCTCTACCGTAGCCTCGCCGACAGCTCTCAAGTATCACAGCGTCTCGCCAACGGAAAGAAAGAGTTTATTTAAGTCTCCAGTTACACCAGCTTCCGCAGTGTCGCGCCTTCCCCCATGTGGCGCTTCTCCACGTTGTCCAAGTGACCGCGTCCCTGTGCGACATACACTTGTTTCTACGGATGGGAAGAGAGTGCCAAACAGCCCGCAGCGATCTCCAAATCAGTTCCACCCATATGGTCGGCCATCACCACCTCCTACTTCTCCTTCTCAAACTCAATTTCATAAAGCTCAAGATCCTCTCTTTGGTCAAAGTAGTGGCAGATTTGTCGCTCCACTTGAATCATCTTGTTGGTTTTCCTTGCTGTCTCCAGTCAATTCATTTCTTTTCTAGAAAATATCCCATCTCTGTATTCTTATCTTTTACGTCTGCTATCAATTGAATGGACCAGGATCTATGGCTAACGGATTGCTTGTTACAGATCCCTCTCTCATCCAGCATTTCGACACTCCCATCTCTCACAATACTAGCACTGACGCGTATCCCGGAGTCATCCATGCATTCCACCATCCACCCTCACAAACATTTCAACCAGCATCGCCGGCACCATCTGATACTTCAAGCCAGGATTCGCACAGGCCTGGATCTGCAACGTTTCGAAGCGGTACTGCATCACCATACCTTCACACTAATTCTTTCAAACCATACCCCCAAAGCTCGGAAGCACGGAGGCTCTCGATCGCATCAAGCCATTCTCGCAATTCCATGGAGAGTCCAGGATCCACCTACTATGGATTCGACGACGATGGCAAGGAGAGGACGCGTTGTCCGCATCCAGACTGTGGACGACCATTCAAGGATCTCAAGGCCCACATGCTCACCCATCAATCCGAGAGACCGGAGAAGTGCCCAATAGTCAACTGCGCCTACCACCACAAGGGATTCGCTCGCAAGTATGATAAGAACCGCCATACGTTGACCCACTACAAGGGCAACATGGTTTGCGGATTTTGCCCGGGATCTGGCTCCGCATCTGAGAAGAGCTTCAATCGAGCCGACGTCTTCAAACGCCATCTGACTTCTGTACACGGCGTTGAACAGAACCCTCCAAATAGCCGCAAGAAGAGCCCAAATTCAGCGAACAAGAAGACGTCAACGCAAGCAGTCGACGCAACCGGCAAATGCTCTACATGTTCAGCGACGTTTAAGAATGCACAAGAATTCTATGAGCATCTTGACGACTGTGTCCTGCGCGTGGTCCAGCAAGAGGAGCCGAGTGAAGCTATCAACGAGCAACACCTGGGTGGCGTAGTCAACGACGAAGCAGTTCGGGAGACCATGGATCGCCACATGCTGCCCACCGAGACAGCTATCAGCCAAGACGCCACAAACTTCGATGACGATGACGAGGACGGAAATTTTGATGATTTTAAAGACGAGTCCAGTGAAGACAACCAAATTTGGCCGGGTAGCTCGAACTCCCGGTCCGGAAAAGGCGAGATCACAGCGCGGAAGGGCAACTCTAGTTGACAATTAACACATCCCCAGGGTGTCGGATCGCACGTTGGGGGTGGTAACTCAATCACCAAACCTGGCCGGACTTCTGGTGGGAAGGGTCGTGGCATGACACGTTCGAAAGGAGGTGTCCCCTTGGTCGGCAAGGGACGGAGAAGGAGAAAGCATTACCCCGTATCCTGGGGCTGTTCCAAAGAAAAAATGAAGATGAGGAAAAGAGTATTATGTGTGTATGATGGGTCACGGCGCCTTTGGAAGGATGATATGATGCTTGATAATGATTTTGAAGTTCGAATGCGACTTGGCCAGGGCGATTCGTATGTGACAGACTTGGACGTTCAAACACTCAAACGGGCCAATGCCTTGCACAATGCGACTGAGGAAGAAAAGGGACCATATTCTCTGGAAGAATAAGGAAAGCTCTGGGCTTTTGTAACGATTGTATTCTACGTTCTTGTCTTTGGCAATGCCTTACCTTTGTATGAATAGTGTGATGCCTAGCGCTCCATTAATATGAATGACTTGCATGACATCCAAGGTTGCAACGATGCTGATAACAATGAAACATGGTTCCTCTGGTACACCTGGCCGTACATTACCACTGTCGGCCCATAGTGGCGCCTTCATCAAATATTACGCGAACGGGAAGAAGTTTTTCCACGCCGAAAATCTTGGCAACACTCTACGCGTCCGGGGCGTCCAAGAACGCGTCTTTCTCATCTCAGTCAATTGCAAAAGGCGAGAACTACAATGTCACGGTAGCGAAATTACAGACCGATATGATACGACAAGACTACAACCGTATAGACCCGAAGCGGAGGAGTACACTTGATCACAAAAAGAAGCAATTCGCGATCCCAACATACAAGCAACAGGATTACCCCCACCGGTTGAATCTCTATGAGACCCCGCCCACTGCAGAGATCACCCTTGAGCAATTCGAACAATGGGCAATCGATAGACTGAGAAGTACCTCTGTTGCTTCTCTAGTCTACATGTTTCCAACTAATCATCTGCAGTCCTCGCTGAGCTCGAAGCCTGCTCGTTCCGCAACAAGACCCCACCGGAGACAGCTGCCCACATCACACCCTTACTCCAAAAATGGCTACCGCTACACTCCAACAGTTCGTCTTCAGCTGGCGCCCAAGACGAAGCCCTTAAGCTAGAACGGCAGAAGGATCATTATTCGCACTTCATACTTCGCCTCGCTTTTTCATCAACCGAGGATTTGCGGCGACGCTTTGCAAGGATTGAAGCCGCTTTATTCAAGCTACGCTTTCAGAATGACGACGCCCGAGAAAGACAAGCCTTCGTCGAATCACTGCAGCTGAACTGGGAAGTGGTGTCGGAGGAGGAGAAACGGACATTGGCGGCCGAGCTCATGAACGCCACCCCAGGCTTGAGGAAGCAGGAGGTGGAAGATGGGGGTTGGTTCAAGGTCGACTTCGAGGCGGTGCCAGAGCTTGTGGAAACTCGGAGGGTTTTCCTCAAGCGTGGGAAAGCGTACGTGCCGGTTAGGGAACAGATGAGTATGGTTCTTGCTGGATTCAACGAGAGACTAGATAAAGGGTTGGAGGTATGAAGTTCCCACCTTTGCATCACTTGCCCTCCATGACATTCGATGCAGCTCGCAGCCCGCGCCCTCCCTCGTCTCGACGAAGATGACCGCCTCACCCCCATCCTTAACCACCTATCCAAGAACTTCGCAACCCCTGACTCCACCCTCTCAGATTCTGACAGCGCCATCCCTGGCGCTCCCATCAACGCCGCCTCCATTGATGCTCTATCACAGCACTTTCCCCTCTGCATGCGAAACCTACATATGACTCTCCGAAAGAACAGTCACCTGAAACACTATGGCCGTCTGCAATACACGCTCTTCCTCAAAGGCATTGGATTAACGCTGGAGGACTGCCTCATCTTCTGGCGTCAGGCGTTCAAGCTCATTACAGACGACACTTTCAACAAGGAATATAGGTACAATGTAAGGCACGCCTACGGCGAGGTTGGCGGAGACGCCACAAGACGCGGCCGCGGCTACTCGCCTTTCTCATGCCAGAAAATCCTAACTGAGCATCCACCCGGAAGCGGCGAAAGTCACGGGTGTCCCTACCGACACTTTAGCGTCGATAACCTGACCACACTTCTTCAGACTACTGGAGTCAACGACCGAGACATGCTGCGAGGAGTAAAGGAAGATGTAGAGAAAAAGCGATACCATATTGCGTGCAACCGGGTGTTTGACTTCGCACATGCTGCGGAGATAAAGAAGGCCAAGGACGAGGGAAGTTGGAGCGCTGGAGATAATGAAACATTGGTCCATCCAAACACGTATTTCAAGAAAAGCTTCATGTTAGCCAATGGAGCAAAAATAGGCAGGACGGATGAGATGGAAATGTAATTGTAATGGCAAGATGAGGGTATATATGGCGTCATTGGGTTTTTCTCTAGGCTGAGCACTTGGAAAGAGGAAATTCTGACGCTTTTCTATCTGACGCATTCCGAGAAGACAGAGTACAAGTCGTTGAAAGTGGCTATAGCATGCCTTTCACGAACAGGAAATGCCCTTCAAAGCGTTGAGACTTGAGCAACTATGGACAATTGCAGGGGCCGGAAGCCTGTGCTTTCAGAGAGGAATGGGTACGAACCCAAAACATTTCGACACAATCATCGCTGCGACGGAGTAGTATTTGCGGTTCTCACGGCTCGAAGCATTATCATCTGACCACTCGAGTTACTCTCAATCCATAACATGACAAGGCTAATGCATGGTGTATCATCGCTTCGTCCACGCTATGCATTGAAGGGAATAATATACTTCTCCTTGTGTACTCGTTCATTCTGTCTTGTCATGCCCGATGTCGCCGTTATTCACAGCAGTCTCATCTTCACTGATACCTGTCTCCTCATCATCCAGTTCGAAGTCGTCAAAGAACACTCCACTCTGCCGCTTCAGCTCCTGAAGTATACTGGAACGTCTATCCTCCTTTTGCAACAGGTCCGGTTCGTGTTCATCTTCTGTGGACGGCTCCGCGGAGCTTCTCATAGCCTGACCATGCATATGCATGCTTTCGCGGTCTCGGTTCGCTATGCCTTCCATGTCTGCTTTACCCGAGCCTCCAAGCAAGAGACCTTCCTCGATCAAACGTTCTATCTTCATGCGATTCTGAATAAACAGCAACTTCGGGAAAGTTGACTGCTGACCTACCACGAGCATTCTTGCCAACCTCTCCGGTGAAGGATCAGAGAGGATGTACCAGAAATCACTGATGCGGCTCTTTGGCCATATGGTGATGGTACCGCTGAACTGCTGCAGCCAGATTCCGGACCAGTCCTGTCCCAAGGGACGAGGCAGCAATTCGAGATGCTTGGAGATTTTGATGAATTTCTGGAGTTCAAGCTTGAGATAGGTCTCGGTAGCGCTTCCAAGGTAGCCACCACGCCATCCTCTACCTTTTCGGTGTGTGACTGGACGGCCAACAGCCCCTCTAGAGGAGAAAAAGAAAAGGTTGATATGAGGGTTGACTTGTGATACGATCGAGAAATTCACACCGAAGTGTAGATTTAGAGCTTTGAGCGGAATGTCGGTACGGAGACTAAGCGGTGTTAGCACATCATAGGTACGTTACTACAGACCCTACAGACCTTCCATCTTTCCACTTATGGCCAAAGGAGTAGGGCGTTAGGGTTCCGCTCTGGGTTTTCATCATTAGGACTACGGGATTCAATATACCAGGGACGGCCGCAGAAGCAAGCACAGCCGACCATATCACACAATCAGGGGCTGTTAGATAATTCGCCAGGATAGTCGGGGAGTGTGGATCTGAGGGAACGCAAGTGACATTGAGGATTCGGCCAGTACGTTCGTAGGCTTCTCGGAAGGTAGTGCTACCCCTGCAAAACCAACTACAACTTTGAAAGCGTCAGTCAAAGCGAAAACCTCGATAACTGGAAACCAACTACTCACTGGCGAGCCCATTCAAGAGAGTCAAACCTTGCCCCAGTCCGCCACCAGCGAGGACCCCATGTGAGAAATCCTTCATGGCACGCTTTAATGTGATGAGCAAGGGCTGGGACTAAGAGTCTTTCCAACTCTTGGTCTGTCCGTGTGGCGACTAATGCTGCGACGAGGGCTCCTCCACTAGTCCCCGTTATAACATCGGGAAGAAGCGAAGCATCAAGCATTGCTCTCACTACACCGAAGTGGTAATAGGCAAACGTAGCTCCACCAGACAAGCAGAGCGCAGTGCGACCGAAATTGGTATGTAAATGCTTCGCGAGAGAATACTTCTCGGACTGGCTAAGTTGAGGGCTGTGGAGGAGGTAAGCGAGTGAAGCATGCAACTCGTCGACAAATTCCTGAGCAAGATGCTTCGTTCCATAGTATGTCTCGCTGTAGAGCCTTGGGTTCTCCACGCCAACAAAGTTATTCTTAACACAGGCTTCCACAAGGCTCCGTAGCTTGTTGAGAGCATCTTTCGGTATCTTGTCATTCAGCCGTTCTTGGGATTCTGCCAGGGTCCGGCCTGCTTTGAGCTGGTCCTTCACCTTCGTTACTGTTGTGTAGTCGTAATAGGCGTAATCGTCCGTCTCTTTCCACTGCTCATTACCAAGATGCCTATCAAGCTCTTGAGCAGCCTTTCGCCAGTCATCGTAGTTGGTCTTCGATCTCAGGTTACGCCGTAGACCTTGCCGCCGGCCTCTCCAAGTCACTAATCGTTCGTACGCCCAAATGTAGGTCCGCGTTAGCAGGTACGAAAAGAAGAGGAACAGTATCCAGCCGAAGACTATCAAGAATAGAGGCCATTTCAGTATAGTGTAGATGAAACCTTCTCTTGTCTCATCTGTGGTTCGGGGGGGCTTTATCCGTGATCGAGGCTTCTTCCGCTTGACTCGCTGATGAACAGGGCGCCAGTCGTTGAGAGCTATTACAGGAGACGACTCTGGCGCACTCAAGGCTTTTGCGAACTCTTCAATGTCATCCTTGTTTATGAATTCGTTGCCGAAATCGGGAAGGGTGGTAGGGTCGAAGGAGCTTTTCGCGAAGCCAAAGATAGTCGTATTCGCCTCCGGCATACCGTCCTTCGCTGCGTAGGTAACAAGTTGCACATGAGTATAGAACTTTAAGGGGAAAGGGACTCTATTAACAACAATATAAGATGTGTTTTCGGCCGAGACGGGCTATAACCTGCCAAGGTAGTGTATAGGTTGTTGGCGAGGAATGCTACGTCACAGGACAACCTCCAACACCAATTCTGACTATGCAGGCACGCATTCACAGAGAGATCGTATCTGTGCTATGACACTATTTGCCCGTTCTCCGTACCCATGCACGCAGATCAAGAAGACAAAACATAATACCCAAAGTTATGTTTCGAAAAGTGCTTGGGTCGGAAAGCCTTGGCAGTCACGTGCGTCGAGGGTTGCTGTTACCCCACGAAAAGCCACAGATACACTCTATCGACGTTAAGCTTTTGAGCCGCGTGGTACCTGCGCCAGATCGTCGACGGCGAGCATGTTCATTATCTGACAGGCATTATCTCTCCATTCAGCGAGGGTGAGACAAGTTTGGGGCGCAGAATGAGACCTTGGTCGATATCAACATTCTGAACGTATTGTAAAGCTTCGAGCTTCTCACCACTGAACCACTCTTTCGAGGTCATGGAAAGGGTTGAAGGAGAGATACGAATGCGCTTCAAAGGAGTTCGGATGTTTATGTGCGGGAAAGAACGAAGCGGATAGTGGTTGGAAATGGTTGCCTCCCAGACTAGTTAGATTAGCGGCGATCTTAGTGTCTTGGCACTCGTCCGAATCACAAGCATCAGCATCACTATTCACAACATGACTTGTTATTCAAATCATCTTTCTATACCAGACTCTAGACTCGAGCTCTCCCTAGCTGTATGCTACTATTCGATCTGTGTGCCATACTCCTGCACGGTTCTTTGTCAGCCATACTCGTTATCCCGGGCTTCAAGCATCCCGCACGCGCTTTACTCAGCCTCCCACTGCCCCTACTATGAAGTCTATTACCTTCTAACGGATTAGCTGATAATTCCATGTTAGGAGCGAGAGGTTACTGGTCAAAGACGACGTGATGCGACAAGTGGACTGCCAAGTACGAAATCCATGACAGGAGGCGTGTGAGCGGGAGCAGTCAAAACATCAAGTACACCGATTACCTTCACACATCTTCGTTCGTGACGTTATGCCGCCTAAATTCAAGCGCAAGCTTGACTTCGATCCGAACAAGTCTGACTCCGAAGACGAGACCTACGGAACCTCGGCCTCAAAAACGCTCAAGTCTAAGCCTTCGAGAAGCCAACATGGCAAGTCTTCAAGGAAGAAACAGAGGCGATACAGTGGCGATGACTCAGACGAAGATGTAGTTGAAGAAAGCGATCTCAGCGGCGGGCTGTCCGAGGAAGATATTGAAGATGAAGAGGTCGAGATCGGTCCAAGTGGCCGGCCGAAGCGCAAGACAACAAGAAACAACAAGCCAATTCTCGATCCAAGTGACAGCGAAGAATTCATGGAAGGCCTACAGGAGACCGAGGCGCCGAAAAGGAAACCCGATAGACCGTCGTTGGTAGTGAAACTTAAGATGACACCCTCCAATACTCCTGCGCCCAGTAGGAGAAGCACTAGAGCTCGCAGTGGAAGCGCTGGAGTGTCAAGACCAACTTCATCTCATATGCCTTCAAGTACCCGGCGAAGTAGCCGCATTGCTCATGACGAGACAGAGGCAGTCCTTGCTCTGACGAATTCTGGGCATCATGTTGATGTTGTCCGTCCAGGAACGCGAAGCCCTCCTGAGGGAGTAAGGCCTACACGAAGCAGCAAAGGCCTCAAGAAGGTGCCGACCTCGAGCGTTGTCTACGAAGAATCTGAAGAAAGCTCAGCGAAAACCAAAGAAGATCTTCCAGATACCGTTGAGATGCCTGGTAATACTTATCGCGCCGAAGTCGCCGCTAGTCGTGAAGATCTCGGAGACGACGGCGACGAGATTCAGGCTCAAGCTTCGGGAGACACCGAAGACCTTCATCAAGAGGATGCCGCTGAAATACAAGCCGAAAACAGTGAGGAGGTTGCTATCATCCCAGAATCGGGCGATGACGCTGCACGAGGAGAAGAAGAGGACGATGATGAAGATCCGATCAGCAAACCTGCGCGAACCTTGCGTCGGCGCAACAGTAAACGCAGAGCAACAAGCGCTGACGAGGATAGGAGCCGCGTAGGTGGTCGATCCACTCGCCAAGCCTTGCGTTCCACTCTTGGGAAGCGTAAGACGCGAAGCTCTCAGAGAAGTGGGCTCCAAGAAAGTAGCGATTTTGAACCAGGAGCTGAAGAAGGCGGCGAGGAAGATGTCTCCGATTCGGACGCTTCGTCAGGTTCTCCTCGTAAAGCTAGTGGAAGAAATGATGACGACGATAGCAGCCCCGGTCGAAGGGGACCGAAACGGCGAAAACCAAACCCTAGAAGTCAACGTGCTTCAGACGAGCATGACAGCCACGAGGAGATACAGGAGGAATTATTAGACCTCCGGGGGCACGCTCGTTCTCGAAGGGCTGCAAGAGAAGGAATACTTTTCGAAGATAGGCCCAAGAGACGACAACGGAAAGAGGTGGATTACCGAATCCTAAGACCGGATGCCTTTCCCATTGAAGAGGAGGGAGAACCATCAGCAGCAACGCCTTCTCGGAGGGGCCGAGGAGGCGCCGGTGGTGCATGGCAAAGAACTCTGTTTTCGACATATGGTCCGTTTGGTGGTGCAGGTGGCCCCCCTCCAGTATTTGGTGGCCCTGGTGGCATAGGTGCTGCCGCTGGTGCCGATTCGGACAGCAGCGACGATGAGCTCAACCAGCGTCCGCGACCGACTGGTATTGGCGGTACTGTCGGTATGACACCAACCACGGCTCATCCAGCGGGCATGAGTCTATTTCCCCCTCCTGCGGGTCAGCTACATGGCGCCGATCCCCTTCAAGGGCCTTCTGGGACTCCCGCAAATCTAGGCAAGATCAAAGACAAATCTGCCCTGGCGGACGCAGATCCTTTAGGCGTTGACCCAAATGTTGATTTTGATAGTGTTGGCGGTTTGCAGGGCCATATAGATCAGCTAAAAGAGATGGTGGCCCTACCTTTACTTTATCCTGAGGTTTTCCAGCGGTTCCACGTTACTCCTCCGCGTGGTGTGTTGTTCCATGGGCCGCCTGGTACAGGTAAAACACTGTTAGCTAGAGCGCTCGCGTCCAGTGTCAGCTCCCAGGGACGAAAAGTCACGTTCTATATGCGCAAAGGTGCAGATGCTTTGAGCAAATGGGTTGGCGAGGCAGAACGTCAGCTTCGACTCTTGTTCGAGGAGGCGCGTAAGAATCAACCTAGCATCATCTTTTTCGATGAAATTGACGGTGAGTGGCAACCTGCACGTATGAAATACTGCTGTCACTAATCAGTGCCAAGGTCTTGCACCTGTCCGATCCAGCAAGCAAGAGCAGATCCATGCATCTATCGTCTCAACTCTACTAGCTCTTATGGATGGTATGGACGGCCGAGGTCAAGTCATCGTCATTGGAGCCACGAACCGACCTGACTCTATCGACCCTGCTCTTCGTCGCCCTGGTCGATTTGACAGAGAATTCTATTTTCCTTTGCCTAATACTGAAGCACGCCGAACGATCCTTGACATTCACACAAAAGGTTGGGAGCCGCCGCTCGCCCCCACATTCAAGGACGAAATTGCGCACTTGACAAAAGGCTACGGCGGAGCTGATCTTCGGGCTCTATGCACCGAAGCTGCGCTGAATGCGGTGCAACGAAGGTACCCTCAGATCTATAAGTCTAATGAGAAGCTGCAGATCAAGCCAGAGACCATTAATATTACTGCCAAAGATTTCATGATTTCTATCAAGAAGATGGTTCCATCATCCGAAAGATCAGCGTCTTCTGGTGCTGCACCTCTACCCACACAGATAGAACCCTTGCTACGCATTCCTCTTGCCGAGATTGAGAATAGAGTTGCTGAGACAATACCCCAAAAGAAGCGCTTGACCGCTCTTCAGGAGGCAGAGTTTGAAGATGCTGACGATGATCGAGGCATCAAGGCAGAACGCATGCAGCAAGGTGATCAGAGCCGTACTTATACATTTGACTCTAATGCTGACTTGTGCATCAGAATTTGAGCGTTCCCGAGTTTTTCGGCCACGATTGCTCATCAGAGGCACGCCCGGCATGGGACAACAATATCTAGCTGGAGCTCTCCTAAACCATTTCGAAGGATTACATGTGCAGGCATTTGACCTTCCAACGCTTCTGAGTGACTCGACAAGAGTATGTGGACTCTCGTTGAGTGTAACCGCGTACTAACAATGCTATAGTCATCAGAAGCTGCCGTAGTCCAGCTTTTCACGGAAGTGCGACGGCATAAGCCAAGTGTCATCTACATACCGAATGTCGACGTCTGGTATAGAACGGTGGGCCCTACGGTGATCTCGACATTCGTTGGCCTCCTACGGACGCTGGCTCCGACAGATCCTGTGCTCCTTCTTGGAATTCTCGAGTGCGACGATGAGGAAATCGATCCGCATATGATGAGAGACCTGTTTGGCTTCTCAAGGAAAAACCAGTTTTACATACCCCGGCCGGAGAGGGTAAGTGCGCCATTGATTGATAACATCCGATCATCTTCGCTAACGAGCCTTTAGCAATCACGCCACGAATACTTTAATGCTATTGTAGACTATATCAATGCCTCCCCCGTTGAATTTCCCGAGCCAACCGACCGAAAGAAGAGGAACTTTGAAATCCTTATTCCGGTGCCTCCTGAGCCACCTAAAGAGCCACCAGCTTTGACTAAGACAGAGCTTAAAGCACAGAAGAAAAAGGATAGGCTATACCTCAACCTGCTGAAGCAGCGCATACAGCCAATCATGGACCAGATCAAGCTCAAGCATAAGAAATTCAGAACTGGGGTGATAGACGAATCTCAGATCAGGTATTTGTTCGACGAGGAAGATCCTACGATCGTCAGTACCGATCTACCACTTGAAGAGCGACGAATGGATCCGTCCCGGCCTTACGAAAGGGCCACAAACGATCATGGTGAGCCTGGGCTTGTACATATAGCTACGGGCAAGTTCTTCTATAACATGGAAATCGTCACCATTGAGAAGCGTCTGTCGAACGGATACTACAAGAGACCCAAAGATTTTGCGGCCGACATAAAGAAACTGGTCAAAGATGCCAAAACGATTGATGACCCAGAACGTATCATAAAGGCAAACGAGCTCTTGACTAACGTTGAGGTTGACACCGATAATATAGGGGTGGAAATGCCATGGCTCGTAGCTGAGCTTGAGAACGTCTATGCACGAGAACTGAAGCGAGAGAAGGAGATGGTGGAAAAGGCTAAGCAGGCCGCGGCGGCAGAAGGGCGGAGGATCGATACGATACCATCCAACGTTCCCCCGGCGGACATTGGCGCGTCGATGACTGAGCAGTCCACTGGTCCCATTGTCCTCGGAGAACCAATCACAAATGGCCTCGTGCAGCACCCAATAACGCCATCGAATGCCTCGCAACCTAGTACACTTACCAATGGCTTCTCTGGTGGTCTCTCAGATCTTAGCGATCTACATGGACACCAACAGAGCAATGGCACCTCGGTACCTTCTCGAAATGAGGAAGACGTCCACATGTCAAAAAGTGACGACGGCCCATCGACTCAGAAAGAAACCCAAGACAGCTCTATTGGACCTTCAGCACAGACTCGGCCGAACACCTTTCCTGGCGGCCCTCATTCCATCGACCAGCGAAGATCAATACCTGGAAGCCTCTCCCAGCACAGTTTCATGACGCCTGTGGCAGCAGGATCTGATATCCGAGACTACACAAACTACGCTTCGACGACCTCGTCAGAGAAGAGAAACACCGGACCATCTTCAGGTGAAAAGAATACCCAAAGTACGGCAGGAGGAAACCCCGACGGCCCAGATTTTGGCGTGTTTGGTACGGCAATGGGACCCGACTCGCAGCTTCCAGACACTGCAGGCAATACTCAAGGTAAGCCAACCGTTGGCCATTTATTTAGTAACGTCGTAGCTCACGCAAAGGCAGCTTCACAATCTTCTGCTCGCCCAAATAGTAATCCCAGTAA
This sequence comes from Stereocaulon alpinum, assembly GCA_018257865.1. NCBI lineage: Eukaryota > Fungi > Ascomycota > Lecanoromycetes > Lecanorales > Stereocaulaceae > Stereocaulon > Stereocaulon alpinum. Next base: position 194,397 of record JAEUBA010000046.1, on the reverse strand, counting down.
CCCGTCCAGCTCTCAAGGTCAACTCTCACAACAAGAGCGTCTGTCTCAGACGCCCGCTGTTCCGCAATTCCCACGCGACGGAACCACTATCAACTCACTGCTAAACGATCCTGCTCCTGGTCAATCCAGAGCTCTTACTAGCCATCGGCCTCAGCTTGTTGTGGACCACGCTTACACCTCGAACTTCCTCGAAACCATTGTAAGTCAGACGAGTGGCTGTAGTGTTGAACAATTGGAGCAGATATACTCTGCATTGATGAGCGAGATCTGGAAGACGAGAGATGATTGGGACAGGGGCAAAGTTGGTCGAAAAGTTGGTGAAGTCTTCGAGGAGACTATGGAAGATATACAATCATGTCAGGGAATGGCAGCAGGATCATGGGAGATTGAAGAGTGATTACGAAGATCAGAAAAGCACATAATCGCAAGTCGACCAAACATAGCTGTCCGAAAATTGAGCGGGTGCATGTGGCGGGGGATTGGAAACATAGCGAGGCGTGTTGGTCTTGCGTTCACAAGGGGTTGCATGCAACTTCCACCTGGGCTTACGGTCGGGAACTGTCTTTGTATATGTCCATATTAGCTAAATATTTTGTCAATACGAGATAATGTCCGTTCAAGAGAAACCTGTTAGAACCCTCTACCATCAATTATGCATGCAAAGGGCTTTTACGTACACATACGGAAATCGTGGTCCCTTCGGAGATTAGCGCTAGGGTTCTCAACCTTGTCAATGCCAAGTCTTTGGAGCGATTGCACCCAAAAGGTCCTTCAATGCTCTTCGTTTCAAACAACTTCTTTTCTTCTACCAATCAAGCTGATACAATGGCTTCCCAAGCAAAGTATTTGAGTGGTGATAAGGATAGTATTAAGGAGTTTATAGACAAGTTCGATGTAAAGCAGCTCCCAAAACCAATGTCAAATATCCATTCTCATCATTGTACTGCTGCGTTATCTCTTCCTTGCTGACAATGGCATCAGGTCTTCCTATTCGACTGCGACGGTGTGTGAAATCACCGGCTTTTCCCGTACTACGTCCTTGAAGCACGCTGCGTCATGAAGTGAATGGGCGGCTGCTGAAGATGTGAGAAGGACAGGCGTCCTATGGTCCGGCGACCACCTCTTCGAGGGGACTGTCGAGACTCTAGAGCTGCTGCGAAGCAGAGGTGTATCTCCCTCTCCTGACTCAGATGTCAAGTCGAGGACTTCATTATTGACAATTCATGCAGGCAAACGAATCGTCTTTGTAACAAACAACAGCACGAAATCCCGCTCCGACTACAGGATAAAATTGACAGACATGGGCATCCCAGCCACAGTCGTACGTCTCTGTCTCCTCTCGCTCATCTATCCCGAAATAACACCGCTCAGGACGAAGTCTTTGGCTCCTCCTACAGTGCCGCAATTTACATCTCACGCATCCTGGAACTCCCTGCAGACAAGAGAACCGTCTACGTCCTCGGCGAAAGAGGCATCGAAACTGAACTCGACAGCGAGAGTATTCCTCACATAGGTGGTACCGACCCCTCCCTAAATCGCATAATGTCTAGTGAAGACTACGCCTCGATCGCATCCGGTTCTTCTATCGATCCTTCCGTCGGCGTCGTCTTATGCGGCCTCGATTTCCATCTCAACTACCTAAAGCTCTGCCTAGCCTACCATTATCTCCAACGTGGCGCCGTATTCCTCGCTACGAACATCGACACCACACTACCTTCCGCTGGCAAATTATTCGCCGGTGCTGGTGCTTGCCATGCCCCGTTGGTGGCTATGATGGGAGGAACGAAGCCGACTAGTTTGGGAAAACCAAGCCAGGCGATGATGGAAGCTATCGAGGGGAAGTTCAAATTTGAGAGGTCAAAGGCGTGCATGATAGGCGATAGGCTGGACACGGACATAAGATTTGGGATCGACGGGAAACTGGGAGGGACGTTGTGTGTGCTTACGGGTGTCACGAAGTCGCCCGATGACTGGAAGGACGGGGAAACGGTTCCTTCTGAGTATGTGGACAAGTTAGGGGATTTGATGGGGGCGGCTTGATGGCCTCGTGCAGTATCAGACAAAGAATGGGAGTAGTTTAGAAGACTGTAGACCGTAGACTGCTGTAGAATGCTCATGTCCAGCTGTTCATGATAATGACGATACACCTGCATGCAGTAAATCTTCGATTCTAGACCCGCCATGCAAGAGCTAGTCAACGACAAACTTCTTCTCCAGCTCTGAATAATGTTCGAAGAAGCTTTCGAATAGCTTGATGGCATATTCGACATCATATACACCACCTGTCTCTCTAATACTATGCATGCTTAATTGAGGATTGCCCAGGTCCAAAGTCCTCGTTCCGAGAGAGGACGACAGCATGGGCCCAATTGTGCTTCCACAACTTGAGTCATTCCGCACAACGAACAACTGCAACGGTACTTTAGCCCTGCGGGCAACTTCTTCAATCAGCACAATACCGGGAGAGTTGGTAGCGTAACGGGCATTGGCATTGATTTTGATCACCGTCCCCTTATTCATCTCCGGCTTATGGTCCGACTCGTATTTAGATGCATAGTTGGGATTAACCGAGTGCGCCATATCTGCAGAGACAAGGAAGGACTTTGATAGGGTTTGCTCGTACGCATCCGCATCTGGCTCCCCACTTCCTTTGAGCGAGAGCGCAGAGAGGCGCCGTACCATCGTTGGCAGGAAATTTGAGTCAGCGCCCTGAGCCGTTGCGCTGCCAATCTCTTCGTGGTCGAAAAGAGAGATCAAGCGTATAGTACTTTCATCGTCCAACGATGAGGACGAGTGGACGGAATTAATGAGGCCCATTGCACTGCAGTATGACATCTCGAGGTTGTCTAGCCGGGCCGAAAACATAAGCTCTTCATTGAGCCCCCCTAAACATGCTTTTTGCGTATCGTAGAGTACCATCTCAAAGTCCACGACCTCCGAAGGATCGACTTTAGCTTCTTTCGCTATCAATTCGACCATGTATGGATGATGTCTCTCGGTCGTCACTTTCAAGGGTGCGTAATCAGCCTCCTCTGTGGTGGACGAGCTCGGGGTATGGTCGCTTCTGCCTGTTCGATTGAGCTCTGCTGCCACGAGTCCGGCGATTGGGAATAATTGTGTCTCCTTGTTGAATTCAAATTTCTCTTGACGGTCAAGGTGGATGGCAAGGGTAGGTATACGGAGGACTGGGTAGTCATTAGCAGACTGTTAGTGGGAATGACTTCTCAATGCGTCCGTACTTGGGCGGTCAATCTTAATGAGCGTTTGTGTGAAAGACCCGTCTGTGGCCTTCACAAATGCCCGCCCAGCGATGCTAAGATCTCGATCGAACCCTGTTACGAGTCAGGGATAGTCTCCAGACCGGCTGCCGGGATGAGCAGTGTACATGTATGCCATAACCCTCCACCGTATGTCTCAACCCCAACTTGTATGAACCCATCGCCTTGTTTCTTGCTCACAGGTTTGACGCGGAGGGTACACGAGTCTGTATGGGCGCCAATCATAGCTATAGGGTTTCCTGACTGGAAAGTCATCCATCTTCAGTGTCCAAGTCAACGTAAGACCATCGTCCAGACACACCTTCCATTTCTTGCCGATCGCGAAGGCTAGGATGGTTGAAGCATTGCGTGTGAGATAGTATTTCCCTCCCGGAACGCAGATCTTGGCCCAAGGATCTTTCTCCTGGCAAATGGTGAATATTCACATCCACCTCGAGGTTCTGTGAGAACTACCTGTAGATGTTTGAACCCTGCCTTCTCGAGTCTCTGTTTGACTTGATAGACGGCATGGAAGGCTGGCATCTGTTAATATCTGTTGGTAGTAATTTGAGGGTATGCTCTCACGAGTCGGTGATGAATTGATGAAGTGTAGAAGATCATGTCCAGCTTTTGCAGAGGCGTCCATCATCAATCCCTTTGAGCTATAAGGACAATTTGACGAGTGTATGCGGGTCACTACGAGGTTTGAGATTCTGTTCTTTAAGTGCCCAGCAGATGGTGAGAAAGGCGCAGGGAACGCGTATGATGCAATCGCCCGCTGTTGAAATCGATTGATCATGCACTTTTCGAGTCTTGTTGACGTCGCTGTCGGCAACGGAAGTATAGTTCTACGTTTGATGGCGACAGAAGGTCCATTCATTGGTTGTTACGAAACGAAACCTCAAACGCCTTCAACGGTCTCCGTGCATAAGTCGGCCCTAACATAAGAGACTAAGGTAGGTAGAACTAAGAGTCTGGGGATGTAGCCGCTTTGATTGTTTTGATCGCTGTCCGACCACAGGCCCACAGGGAGTCGGACAGGGTACCCGTGTAAGTTACGTGTAGCGTGTCCTGAGGCAACAAGTAACTCTTGGTGAGGCATGAACACCCTCTGAAGAAGTTCTCAGTCCATCAATTGCGTGTCCAGGTTGACATTCTACATATTTATTTGTTCATTCACCTTGTGTCAGAGGAGTGAAGTCAGACCAGAGAACCCCTAAAGTGCGGAATTGCCCCTAGTTCTAGTCGAGCTAGTGAGGAAGTGGATCAATAAACTTCACAACTCCCTCTGAACATTCTGAATATTTACCACCGCTGCTTGCTGCATCCATTCAGACGACTCGAATTGCGCTGGAAGAGTCGCTCTTTGCTTCATGTTGACAACTGGATCGCAAGAAGAGGGGGATCCAACCGCTGCGAGCAGACCATCTAACAGAAACTGACTGCTACCTTGATTTGACCACCACGGGGCTTTTTGCTTGCAGAACCACACAACGACTGTGTCTACGCGAACCTCACTTGACACACTTCAAGCTCGGGTGTTTGTCGGACCGTAGCCATGCGGGAGACTACACTTGAATCACACATCACCTCTTCTATCACTTCTAAGACAATGGAGATTTCACATACACCAACTGTTGTCCCACCCGCGGATACAAGAACACCTCCGCTGGCGATAAATAAACGCAATCATTTAAACGGACAATCTACAAACAGAGCAGAAAGAGCAGGGTCTGAGCCAGTGGATCCAACCGCGTTAAGTAAGGCGCTGAAGGATATGGAGGATGCAGGCCGAGTGAGAGAGAGGACGCCAGGCGCAAGTCCTAGCCGTAAGAGGCAGAGGGTATATGGTGACAGGTCAGTGAATAGCGTCATTTCCCGGTTTCCAGCAATGCCGAGGGGGTTTGATCAACATGTTAGGAAAGCAGTAGTGGCTTGCTCTGCATGCTATGAAATGACTATCGCCATCAAGTGTGGCTTACGCTGAGAGCAAGAGCTAATGCAGTCCGCATCCAGATTCATTCCAAATAGAGAGGGTCAAGATCTACAAGCAAGCTTCAGCTTGCTCCACGATGATGGTTCACCAGCCACGCCCTCGAAAGCAAAGAAGCGGACTCCGCATGGGGAGCTCCACTTCCAGAAGAGTACGTTGATTTGAATTGCACCAGTGCGCGAGAGAAGGAGCCTATTTTAGCTAACTTTATATAGCTGAGGAAGCGAACCGCACCTTTTCGACACTCTTACGGTCTGAGCTATTCGATAACACGATTCCCCAACCAACACCACAGACTTTATCGCCAGATCTTACATCGACACACTCAACCACGATAAATGATCCTTCTAGGTCAAGAACGCCGCCCACCAATGTATCTTCATCCTCACTACCTCCAGCCAGCCTCACGCCCTCGACACCTCACAAGAACCTTTTCACATACATGTCTCCCAGGCATCATACCAATGTATCTGGCCACCCCACCCCATCAAGAACACCTCAAAGCCGTCACGGACCTAATCTTAACGCACGTTCTGACCTGTACAGTCTCTCTCCTGTTCGGTTCGATAGCCAACGGCTCCTGCTGAGTCCTCGGAAAGCGCCCCGAGCAGTCAGCAAGGTTCCCTTCAAAGTTCTTGACGCCCCTGATTTAGCCGATGACTTCTATCTCAACCTCGTAGACTGGGGCAATAGCGGATTGCTAGGCGTAGGCCTTGGCTCATGTGTCTATATGTGGAATTCGGGCTCTGGCCGGGTCACAAAATTATGCGAGCTTCAGGATGACATTGTCACGTCCGTATCCTGGATCCAACGAGGTACACACGTCTCAATTGGCACGAACAAAGGCCTCGTCCAGATATGGGACGCAGAGAAACAACGACGTCTGCGTACAATGACTGGACATACAGCTCGGGTGGGCGCTCTGGCCTGGAACGACCACATCCTCACCTCCGGTTCTCGAGATCGCCTCATATTCCATCGCGACGTCAGGCAAGCAGACCAGTACCTTCGAGAGCTCGTAGGCCACAAGCAAGAAGTGTGTGGCTTGCGTTGGAACACCGAGGATGGTCAGCTCGCGTCGGGAGGCAACGATAACAAGCTGATGGTTTGGGACAAGCTATCCAAGACTCCGCTCTACAAATTCAGCGAACATACAGCAGCCGTGAAAGCCATTGCGTGGTCACCTCATCAGCGTCATCTCCTTGCCTCCGGCGGTGGTACCGCAGATCGTCGCATCAAGTTTTGGAGTACTGCGACCGGCTCATGCATACAGGAGCTCGATACTGGATCCCAAGTTTGCAACCTTGCCTGGTCAAAGAACAGCAACGAAATTGTCTCAACACACGGTTATAGCCAAAACCAGATAGTGGTGTGGAAGTACCCTAGCATGACGCAAGTGGCTAGTCTTACTGGACATACATATCGTGTGCTATACTTGGCGATGAGTCCAGACGGCCAAACGGTAGTTACAGGCGCCGGTGACGAAACGCTGAGATTCTGGAAGTGTTTTGGCAAGCGGGAACGAGATGGAGTGGGAGGAGACGGTGCAGGAACTAGGATGGAGAGGTGGGGTGAAATAAGATGAAGGAGGTTCATAATCCCTGTTTTGCATGCGCTACAAGCGGAAATTCATCTAGCCGGGCTCTTGCTGTGATATTGAGCGACCTGGCTAATTGCATGAGCGTTATGAGCATTTTCGCCGGACAGAACCCCCGAGTTGCAAGGCGCTGGACTAGGATTGGACATTGGAATCGCTCGGCCTAAACCAGCTATGAGCAGAGTATCATGAACTGGTCTTCACCAAGTCTCAAATTACATCACCATGATGCCCCTGAGTATGGAAGCTTCGATGCCCTTTGAGCAGGTTATATTGAGATCTATAATATCAACAACCTACCTGGCTCAACCTGTAATATGGTCTTCACCCTCTCCAAGAACACCCTTGCCCTCTTCTCCTCGCCTTTCGCCGCACTAACACTGAATACGTTTGTGGCCTCACCCGGCTTCGACCCAACCACTATTCCGGGCAGCGGCACACCGATGCTCCTGCTTGCCATTGTTGACGACGCATTGCCTGCTAGTAGGTCATATATATCTGGTTGTATTCGTGGGCCCGCCTTCTCCGTAAAAGGTGTGCCCGGTAATGCAGTAATCTGGGGCATATAATTGCCTCTTGATGTCTCAGAGCTCACATTATTCAAACCAAGCACGTCGTTGAAAAGCTCATCAGCTGTAGATGCAGCCGCGGGCCGCGGTAAATCGTCGTTTGCCAATTCCGTAGCACGGGCAATAAAGGTTGAGAGGGGAAGCGTGACGCCCAGAGTGGCTTGGATGCGTTTCTGAACTGAAAGCACGGATGATAGAGAGATGGGGACGGCGATTTCAGTTTCGGGCTTTTCTGTCTCCGTTGCTGCTGAATTTTGAGCTTTGGTAGATGTAGGTGGAGTTGGTTCTTTTGGAGGCGCAGGTTTGGCATTGCTGAGATCGAGATGCCCAAGTTTGGTGATCCGTGCGGATTGTTCTGAGGAGTAGGACGATGATATTCGGCCCAGGTAAGCTAAAACATCGCCTTTTAGTAATCGGCCCTTTGGGCCACTTGCGGGGATTTTGTCGGCTTCGGAAGTCGGTATGCTTTTTTCGTGGAGGAGCTGAGCGATGGATGGATATAGAGGATACATTTGCTTTTGGGCTTTAGCTGGAGGTGGTAAGGTCGATGAAGATTGTGAAGGTTTTGCAGGCGGCGTATCTTCGCCTTTTGATGAAGGCGGTGCTTCGGCTTGAGACTCGGATGATTGAGAGGCGTCCACACCTGACTTCTTTTCTTGTTGAGGTGAGGATGCTGGGGCTGGTTCTTCGGCGGGTATTTCGAGAGTGCTCAAGTCGTCGTCCGCCTCAGCTATTACCGCTATCCGAGTACCGACCTTGACACTCTTTGCACCATCATGTTGCTGTCATTCGTAAATATTATCTCCATGTCCCAGGCACATCGTGACTAACAGACCATTATTTTGGCCATCTTTCCGTCATCTTGGGCTTCCACATCCATTTGCGCTTTATCGGTCTCTATTTCGAGCAGCACATCACCCGTCGAGAACGCATCACCTGCACAGTGGGGGATCAAAATTGTCTCATCTGTGACTCTTGGTCCGGAGGGTTTTCATACCCTCGTTAACCTTCCAGCTGGCGATGTTGCCCTCGGTCATTGTCGGTGACATTGCAGGCATTGTAAAATTCTGAGCAGCCAAGCTCCTCGCGTAGTTTCTAAAACCTGCAATTGGAATAAGCACAGTCTTTGCAAGGAAGTGTTACAGCTGAGTAAATGTTCGGGGCTTTTTCACGGACCTCTTGAGGATGCATTGCGGTATACAGACCGGCTCGAAAGCGTACTGATGTCTTTGAATGCTTTACAGAAAGACGCCATCGCTGCTGAAAACTGACAATGACACGGTCCTTGTGCGTCAATGTGGGTGCGGTAGTAGAAGGTCCATCAGCAAGGTCAGCACATTTAGTAACGGACGAGCTTGAAGGTGTTGGGAGGGATAAACTTAAGCACGGCATGTCGGCGACGCCAAGACCGAATCCACCTCAAGCTCTTCCGATCCCTGTAACACTGTATACTTCTACGTACTTCAATTTTTAAGACGGGAAATGAGCTGCTACTACTAGCTGCTCTCTGCACGGTCGTGTATCAGAGATGCAGAAAGAATATCTCTAGATCCACATTGATACGACTGATTCACCGCGGTATCCTGGTTAGGGCTATGATCCGATCACAATGGTTGCAAGCTGCCCGTTTCCAACATGCTCTCTTTTCAAGGACAGCTACCTGCGACTTACGAACACAACCACCATCAATACGAATATACCTGAAGTGCAATTTCACTACAAGCGCGCGCAGCCTTGTCCAAAAACAAAAGAAGCCTGCACTGAAAAAGCCTACGAAAGTGCCTGCGAAACCAATACAACCGACGTCCTATGCCCCTCGAAAGTCTGCAGCGTATCAATCATTGAACGATGAATTAGCAACACGGCCGTCGCCCACCCTTCTATACCGGTCCTCATCCTACGCGCACTACATTACTGCTTGTTGGACCGCCGGGGCATTGATAATTGGCATTGCTGTGTACAATTATCGAAGCCAGTATTACATTGTCAGTCCCGAAGATCTGCCAGCTTATGTACCTGTCTTCATCAAGGTTGGCAGCCTCATGATTGCATGTGTTGGATTCTGGATGTTGCTGAAAGTAAGTCTCCGTTCTAGCAAACCAGCCGCAACATCCAATTGACATTGGAAACAGCCACAGAATATGGTCCAGCGAATCAGTTCACTTCCTTCACCATCGAGCGCGAAATCTAATATTTTACTCTTACGAATAGAGAGGACCCCGTTGATACCACACCGAAAGCCTAGAGTCACAACAGTACCTCACACTGATGTGACAGTCTCTTCAAAACTCTTCGATAACGACAGCGAGAGAAACATACAAGCCGCACTTGCTGACTTGAATCATCGGCAAGAAAAGTTAGCCGCATTTGCAAAGACTCATCTCATGACACTGCCCTTCAGACAAGCCGGCTATTGGATTTGGAGAGGCTGTGTCGGCCTCAAACGTGCATACACCAGCGAAGGGTTTCTTTACCTTCATCTGAAGGGCAACAATCGAGTGTGGAAAATGGATAGGGACCCAGCTTGGGCTCTGGATGATGGGAAAGCATTAGATAGACTTGTAAAGGTCAAGATCGGCTAACAGATTTTGCCACGATACCTTCACTCGATGTGTCCATCTTTGACCTGTCGTTGAGGCGAGAATGATTGTGTAATCGATTCAGGGCACATGTGCCATTTGTGTATAAGACTTTGGGATTGCATGTAGGTTGGCGGATGCCCGTTGATATCGGCTTTATACTTTCGCAAGCTCTATCTTGGTAAGGAGATATATGGAATGTATAGGGCAGTACCTAGGCTCACAGGCATCTCCAGAGCTTTCCGATCTATACAGTCCCACCATCGAAGACATCGGCATACCGACGCAAAGAAAGTTCTGTTCCAGGTCCAAGACCCGTAATATTTGGGTGACTCTTCGGAACAATCCAGTGGAATTCAAAAGCCTATGCGAGCAACATCTCGAAAAATTGACATATCTTATGCTCAGTGCCTCTGAAATCTATGATGATAAGAACTCTACCGCTACTGGTTTCAATGATCCTTGAGCATTACCCGAATTACGCGAACAGCCTTTCACACTTCACTTATCAACCAACAATCCTATTACATTGATCAGAGTTCAGGCAGCACCACGCGAGCTGTGAAGTCTTCTAATATTAAATATGCTTCTGTTTGGCTTGTGATAAAGTACATTCTCAGACCCAACGAATCTATGCTGAACACGGTCAGCCCAAACCCTTGAGCATAATCGATATAAAACCCCGTAGGCGAATGAAGGAAGCGTTACAGAGCCTATCGTGAAGAGTCATATGCTTGTTCCAGTATTCCTAGCTACGTCGCTTTCTCGCCCTACTTCCACGATACCAAGACATCCGTCGAACCCAATGCCTCATTGTTAGTGTAGCCGCCTTTCTCATCTTCGATATAACGTATTTGTTTTCAACAGAACATGGCATCCGAGGGCCAATCAAGCCGTGGTTGCAACAGGGTGATGTACGTGGTTCCGTGGCCACGGAAAGTCCCAATCATTCATCGGAACCTCATTGAGCTTATTCGTCTCTGGACAAAAAGCGTGGAGGTATGCAAGGGTGGCCAGAAAGTTTTTGCATTTAATTTCAGAATCTATGTTCTCGTGGTTTACTTAAGTTTCGTATTTTAGGAAGTCGTTGTACTTTTCATCATGTGTGGGATAACGGCGGAAAACCTAATTCTGGTAGCTTTCGTCACACTTCGATAGTACGATTTCAAGGTCGTCCATACAATATAGTGGTTTTCGATTCAATAGAAATTCAGGGCTGACTGAAACAATCTAGCTTGCCAGTGTGGGATATATAGGATCGATCCAATGCTCGTTGCTGCTCTCTGGGTTATCGTGATAAGCTTTCAGAGCGTCAAGATACTCATGCCAACGTCGGGCACGCCAAGGCACTCTGAAACATCTGGCTCTGGCCGAGAAAATTCGTCTCACCACTCGTTGTCCTAGGTTCGGTATTGCCTTCGAAAATTCTCCTTTCCTTCGGGGGTTTGGATGTTCCAGGGCAGCCAATCGGCCCATAGGTGTGGACCTGTCGACCCAATACTCGCTCTTCGACGACCGAGCCAGCAAACAACTCTTCTTTCTCTTTTTTTCTCGCTAGTGCTCGGGCGGCTTCGATGTCCGTAACACGCAATCCCTTCAGAGCATTCGCAGGCGTAGCTCGGACTTGTTCCAAGACGACAGGAGGTGCGGGCGTCGTAGGTATTGTTGCAGCTGTCGAGATCATGTGCTCCTCACTCTGGTCACGAGCAGATTCTTCGAATCCAAGAATAGCATTGGAGAGTCTGGATGACTTGGGAGTTGGGCTAAAGACATACAGGAACTGGGCACAGCTTGGATATTTTGAAGCCTGTCTTGAGCCGATAGCGTCCTTGGAAGAACTGTGCAAACCGTGGGGAGGCCTGTCTTGAATTCGAGTCCATCGGGAAGGGGGGATATGTAAGTTTCTTGTGCCATCTGGACTCTGCGAAGGACTCGAATGGCCTCGACCGTACGGAAGTGCGAAATCCTCAGCGTCAGGGGGTGGAGCATTCTCGGAAGAGTACGTGGACTGCACTGCTGGTGCGATGGACCTGCAAGCTTGTCTGGCTTCTACTTGGGGGGAAATAACATTATATCGACGTTGCTCCGCAGCGAAGGCGTCAAGGCCAAACGACGGAGGTGCGGTTGCGATATCATTGTCAATCGCACGTTGTTTTCCCCAAGCTGGTGCTCCGACGTTGTTCGAATCGATCTGACCGTACAGGACATTGCTATATCCGCGAGTTGTCGTAGGGAAGTGCCCATCAAGTTGTGAGACTATCGAGTTGTAGTGAGCGTTCTGGAAGGTCGCATTTCCATAGAATGGCCCTATCGTCGTTTGGTGTCCTTGTTGTGCTACGTGCGGATCTGCAAAGCTATTTGCTTGTTGCTGTTCAGCAAGCAGACTAGGCGGAATCTGCAAATAGTCATGTGTCCCATCCCGTACAATCTCGAATCTCCATTGCTTGTCTGGAATGTTGTATGACCGGTATCTCCTCGCAAGCTGTAGATAATGCTCATACTGATTTTGAAACCAGGTATCGTCATCGTTGTGTGGTTGAACATTGGGTCTGACTCTTTCCTTGAATATTTGCATGCCACGCTTTGAGAACAGGTAAGGGAGGTGGAAGCTACCAGAAGATTGGGTGAGGCCCGACATTCTGTTATGAATATGCGTTCTTGAAGTGTGCAGAAGTATTGGCGTTACCCTTGAGATAGTCCCAAGCTCGTGAGCAACTCAGTCAGAACTTTCTGTGTGAGGTAAGAAGGGATGCTGGACGGTTGGAAGGACTTGAAGGTTGAAAGAAGATAGATGTACGCAGTTATATAGGAACAAGAAATGTTCGCTGAACTTTTTCATGTGCTTCTGAGAAGAATTCACATGCTGTTCAGAAATTAATCGAGCATCTAAGATTACACGATTTAAATGGCCTCACTGCGGCCAAATTTCTCCACTTACAGATCGGTAGTCCAGCATTGACAGAATGATAGCTCTGCCAACGTCGCGATGGAACGGAAGTGTGAGATAGAGATCTAGTATCGCATGAGAGCTATACCCAGGAGCATGAACACGACAATGTGATGGAGATCTTGACTCACGACCGTTCTGCATGTACCCAGATGTCTTTCATAATGTGTTTTACTGCTCAGCAATGGGAAAGAATGATGAAAGCATTTGGGCTTATGGAAGTAATGGAGCAACAAGATATTCAAGGGGAATCGTGTTTGCTTGGCAGTGTGATAGCAATGCCTTGGCAGACATCAACGGGCATATGTAAATTGAAGATGCACATTTGAGCTACTGAACAGGGGTACATTGATGTCGTTCACAGTATATGTAAAGTTATGCAAATACAAAGTGTCGGATATGGTCAAGCAACCAGTAAAAGTCTCAGACGACACTACTGATACTTACGCAACTGTAAAGAAAGCAGTTAGCTGTGTTAATCACAAGCATAGAACGACGACACTTACATCCAACGTCAACGCTTTACTTGAATTAGCACCCTGGTCCCTATAGATCCCCACTAGCGCCTCGCTTCCCTGAAACAGACCGGTCTTCAAACTGATGACAATGAATTGCATGCCCGGACCCGCATGATCTCTAATATAATTTGCAATCTTCGCCACGTTGGCGTTATCGAGGGCCGCATCGACTTCATCAAGCACAAAAAAGGGAGATGGCTGGTAGCTGTGGACTGCAAAGAGGAGGGCGAGTGCAGCCATGGTCTTCTCGCCCCCAGAAAGATGCTCCATGTCGCGGAAACGCTTGAGTGGGGGCATAGCATGGTATTTGATACCATCGAGATAGGGCTCGTCGCCGTCTTCCATATCGAGATACCTATTCGTTGTTAGCCAGCCAATCTTGGGGATCTCTTGCAAGGTGTGTACGCTTGTCCTCCCATCGGCAACGACGCATCCCTAGTTAAATCTTTATAGATGGGTCCAATTTGCTCCGAAATGTGGGAGAAGGCCTTGCTGAAGAGCTCGAAACGCTTCTCTTTGATTTCTTGAAAGTCATCCTTTGCTCTCTTAGCACGCTTTCGTGCATCTTCGAAATCTCTATCAGTGGTCTTAAGCCGGTCTTGCACGACTCCCAAGCGTTCGACTGCGCGCATATTCGGCGCCATACTCTCTAGCTCGCTGGTCAGTGTTTTGATGCGGTCTTGCAGCTCAGCATCTAGTTTATCGTCGTTACTCTGTAGAGGCAAATTAGCAACATGCACATCGTTCAGATCGTGAATTATTCAACTGCTTGCCTCTCTAAGGTCCTCATCCAGGCCGTCAAAGTCAACTTCGATACCGTAATCCTGGACCTCTGATGGCCGCAGAGTGCTTGCTTCCTGGTCGTCGTCGACGTCCATTGCATCAGGATCAGTCTGTATAATATCATCCAGAGGCAGCTGATCAAGGCTTCTTGATTCTTCCTCCAGAGGTACGTTGATGTCTTCAAGCTTACAACGTCTCAGCAGCGTGTATCTACTCGAAGCATTAAGCTGTCGGTCGGCCTCTAGACCAGACATAATCTTTAGTGTTGCTTCAACGTTCTTACTCCTCTTCTGCACTTCTCGGCGCTGTTCTGCCACCCTCTCTGCCTTTTGGTTGTGCCTGATTTTCTGCTGCTCCAACTGCTCCGTCAATTGATCTAGCTCTACCATCAGAGTATCTATTTCGTTCTGCGAGGACTCTTGCTCGGCCTGAAGCTCTTTGATAAGAGCCTCATCTTGTCGCCCACGATCTTCTAAGACCTTAATGCGGCTCTTGGTCTCCTGCAATTGCTGTTGCTCGTAGCTGATCCGACTTTCCAGACGGCTCTTCTGCGTGTTGTACTCTAGCTTCTTCTGCGCTCCTTCCTGTTGCAGTGAACCCTGTTGGGCTTCATAGGTTCGAATGTTGTTGTACCCAACCCGCCGGCAGAAGTCCGCGAAAACTTCATCCTGGATCTCGCTGACTGCATCTTGATGCTCTTTCAGAGTGCTCTCGAGGTCTTGCAGCTCACGTAGCTTTTCCTCGTATCTGGGCTTAGCAGTCGCCAAATCTTTGCGCGCATGAGACAACTCTTTTTGCTTGCTGGTTTGATTACGTTCCAGTGCTTTTGCCTCATCTTTGACGTACGTTAGTTTTTGTTCGAGGCCGGCCAACTCCCCTTGCAGAACTTCCTCTTCAATTGCACCACGTCGAGTTTCCGGCAACGAAGCCAACTCAGCGATCAACTTCTCGGAAAGCTTCCGTAGATTCTCAACCTCGCTGTCCTCCCACCGGCGCGATTCTGACTTGCCTCCTTGACCACCAGTCATATTGCCGCCTTTGTGAATGATCGAACCATCGAGTGTTACTGCTTTTACGTCATTGCGCTTCTCCCAGCAGATAGTTTTAGCCACGGCAAGATCGTCACAGATTACAGCGTTGCTGCATACATAGGAGAAGGCGCGTTCCAAAGATCTCTCGTAGTTGATCGTGTCAAGAGCCATTCGGCATCCGCGGTGTTGACCTTTAATGTTGGAATTCAAAGTAGTGAATTGTATTGTGTCCAAGGGAATGAAGGTTGCCTGGCCGCGCCGTTGTTCTCGCAGATACTGAATGCATTCTATTGCGGTCTTCTCATTCTCCACAATCACGGCGTCGAAATTACGTCCAAGAACAGTGCTGACAGCTGTCTGGAACCTCTTCTCGACAGGCTTACACAGCTCGCTGACTCTACCTTTCACACCTGGGAATATACGCCTCATATCAGCGACAGTAGCTTTTAGGCGGAGGTCCTTCTCATTTTGTTTCTTGCCATCCTCGGCCTCCAATAACTTGTTAAGTACCTCCTGAAGCTTCTCGTCTTTTTCGGTCCTCAATTGTGCAACACGAAGTCGTTCCGAAGTGTGCTCGTTGAAGGCTTTCTTCTTGCCGTTGATTTCCTTTGTGGTCTCTTTGATATGACTGTTCACGGCGTCTTTCCGCTCACCGATTTCTTTGAGCTCGTCGCTGAGCTTCTGGATCTGCCACTCAGCAGTATCGACATTGCTTTTCAAGCTTTTAACGGTTTCCTCATCGGCTTTCTGCTGACGTGAAAGGTTGTCAACTTTGATCTGCTCCGTGGAGGTCCGCTTGTTGACATCGTCTTTCAATTTCCTGTATCGTTGCAAGTCGGCTTCACTCAGCTCGCGACCTTCTTGCTCGGCCAACTTCCTGAAGTCGCTTTCCCACTGGGCTTGTGCTTTCTCAACAATCTTTAGATCTTTATTGAATTGTTTCAGGTTGTTCGTATGAGTGTCGCGTTCTTTGATTATCTCTGCAATGCGAGACTTGCATTTGTTAAGGTTTTTGTTCGTGATGTCAATCTTCTCCGCAATAGGCACGAGTCCATTCTCCTTTGCCTCGATGTCTTTCTCCTTTTGCTTGATGCTCTTTTCAAGTTTGGAAACATCTCGACCTACTTTTGTCTGATCTTTCTTAGCCTCCTCGAAAGCCTTGTCATATTTCTCGATTCCACGTCGTTGCTCTTTAAGCTCTTCCTGATATTTTTGAATTTCCGCCCCAGATTGTTCAATTATTTGTTGAAAGTGGTACAATTTCCAGAGAATATGGGTGACGATAGCCTGATCACGCTCATCAGCCTTTTTAGCGTAATTGTCAGCCTCGTTCTTCTGGTCTGTGTATTGCTTGATCTCTGAATTGATGCCTCTTCGCCGATGGAGTGTGAAATTCTGATTCTCCAAAGCCTCTTCTTGCGCCGCTCTCAATCTCTCATATTCTGACTTGTGTTCGAGACTTCCAGAGATCTGTTCGATCAGACGGGTGAGATCTCGTGGTGATTGAGACGCGATGGCTTCCACGTCGCCTTGGAATACAAGGAAATTGCGCGCCTTGATCAAGATGTTTTCGGACTCCAAGGCTTCATTGTATTGCTGTGCTGTCACCGCGCGATCGTTGATGCGGTATTCGCTTACACCCTGGTTGGTGATTGTTCGCTTCCAGTGCTGTTCATCCCCCGCATCGTCTTCGTAGACAGCCATGACCCAGGCGCTTTTTGGGTCGCTCCGTTCCTGCGCACCGTTTCGACCATCTTCGCCGTCCGAGCCCGCGTCGCCGTTCATGTGACCGTTGACACCATTCGTAGTCGCTGAACCGTCCCCGTTGATCTTCGAGGTTCGCAGTACACGGCCGCGGAACACGAGGTCTCGGAGGTGAGCTGAGCGTAGGTGCGAGGATTTGATACCAAGGACGAAGGAGATCGCATCCATACTAATACACAGTCAATACGCAAGCTTCTTGTGATCATAAGGTCCATCTCACGAGTTAGATTTGCCGGAGCCATTGGGGCCTATGATGGAGGTGAAGTAGGAGTCTCCAAGCAATAGAGTGTGATGTCCTTTATAGGATTTGAAATCTGTCTGGGCATTAGCCTCGTCCACTGCTCACTGCCAATGCGCCCATCAACACATACTGAACAGCTCAAGACGAATGAGTTTGCCCATTTTGTTGGTGCCCCAACTGGGAAAGTAGAGGCTTGCAGGCTGCGAATCGGATTGAAATGGAATTCAAAGGCTGTTGAAAGCCCTTGGTGAATTAGGTGCGATGCATGGCTGGTAGCGCACGAATCTATGATTGACGGTGGGGATCATTATGGCTGTTCCGCACTCTCAACGCGATAGAGACGCGACTTGCTAGCTGTATTTTTGAGATTCGATCTAACGGGGCTAGCGGGGCTCATCGGTAATGTTCAGAGCGGCCGAATAATTGCCGAGAGTACAACATACCTTAGTATGTACCGGACAAGCAAAGATTTCTATGTCTAGTGGTGTCACGGCTACCGTTCGCAAAACCTCCAGGCGTGTCCCTAAAGCGTGGTTATTACCGAATCTGGGTACTTCTGGGGCAGCTCTAGCGCCTTCGTTCCGGAACCTTTGTGGGTTGATGTGGAACATCCTGTGTTCTTGACGTGTGTAGGTATTTTGTCCTTGCAGCAAGCACTAGCAAGCGAGTAAGTCCTGAGGCGAATTCGGCCCCAGTTACACAGACTCTACCAAGTACGACATCTCTCATTCATTGTATCAATGTCCTTGCAAGCAGTTGATTTGGGAGATGTGAATTCGAAGGTGCCTATGACCTCTACTCTGCAAATATATAATACCCAAGCAATGGCCACCTTAACCTTGTCAGCACAGTTTCTCTGAAAACACTCAAATCTAGGCATGAACAATCTCCAAATGCTATCTTTATGTTGGTTGCACCAGCAGTTATAGTCATGATTTGTGTAGCAAAAATATCGACTTACAATCTAATTGGCCTTCAACACGGAACGACAAGCCCAAACCTGAGATGAGAGAGATCTTCGATTGAGTCAGCGCTCTAAACTTGTAACTTTGCTGGAAATTCCCGTGCAGGATCGTTCCGATGCAGAGGTGAAGAAGATCAGAGCTCTGGTGACTTTGGCGAGGGCAGTCTTTGTAATATGGCTAGGAGCTGTTAAGGAGCTCTCAAACCTAGTAATCAAGGAGCTCGTCTTCTGGGAGGAAGGAAACATAAATTATAGGGCGCTCGCCGACGATTGATTTCTGGTCAGGACTTTCAGTGATCCGGAAGCATTGAGAGGGGAAGAGAGAAGAGCTCAAAGCATACGAGGAGTGGAGTAAGTCCCATTTCGGAAATGGCACTGAAAATGTTGAGATTCGGCTGCTGTTGCCATGGCGGAAGCTGGAACATCTCGAGAGCATCACCTCCTGTAAGTATTCATATTCATCTAGACTCCTCGCATTCAGGCCTAGACTGATAGATGGTGCCCATCTGGATGTCTCGCCCTCCAAGAGAATACGCCAAATCTTATATCCGACGCTCTTTATCGACCACCTCCCCGCCGTCGCCGCTCCCTTATCATGATACCCTCCTCTTGTCTAAGTCTAGAAAATAAGACGGTCAAATCAAGCGACGCCGCTTTCAAAGATAAAGAGCATCAACACCTTGGTGAGGAAAGGGGAGAAGCTCATACAGGCGGCCACGACAGAATCGATGGTAAGGAAATGAGGAGTTGAGGAAGTTTTACTGCTCACATTAAACCCACTTAACCAAGCGGAATGGGGCTGCCTAAAGCAACATAAGAAATAGCGGTTACCATTGCTAGCCCATAGCCCATTGCATACAATTCTCTTCTTTGCAGCGTTTTATGTATACATTCTGCGCTGCTCATCAACTGCCTTGTTATTGATAGAGCATTGATAGCCTTCCTCATACCTGACTTTAGTGGTAATTGCCAACAGCGTGCGGCACTTTCTACCTCTTTCTGTTTGCACTCTCATTGTCGTTATGATCTCACCTCGCCGAATATGGAGGGGTGGTTCAGCAGTTGTGTTGTTGACTTTCGCGCTTTTGGGTCTCGTTGTAGCATCGAGCGGAGAAATAACGTGAGAAGCTCAAGACCTTGTTGTCGTAGTCAGATGGCAGCCTCTCACTCAGATAGGCCCTAACATCGCTCTGCATTGGGTCTTCATCCTCGAGAGTCTGACGTATCAGAAACTCACGCTCGTCATCGATCTGTTAAGCTGTGGAAGCGAAAGAGCCCACGGGGAAGAGAGACTCGTTCGTTGCTAATTGGAAAATCTATCAGAAATAATTAGAAGGTGGGAGAGCCAAAGTTTGAGGCACCAGGGAGAAGTCACCAAGCAGCCCAAAGCCCATACGTCGATACTAGAATCCCAGAGATCTCGGTGGATAAGCTCAGGTACACGAAGGGCTGTCAGAGTCACCGGCCACTTGTCGCATTTTACATTCCATATAGCTTTGTAAAGAGTCAGTACTTGGCGGCAATAAAGCCTTGAATGGTGGTATAAACGAAATGCTACATTACCTCTACCCATGTCACCTATCTTGACCCGGAGGATGGAAAAGTCTACATCACCTAGCGCCCCGCGCAATCTTTGTGAAATCAGCAAATACCGTGGGGCAGTATCATCGACTTCTACTCCTTCAAGCCACTCTCCAGGACTGTATTCGGGTGGTTTTAATGAAACATCATAGTACATATCCCCGACAACGGTGAACATGGCATTCGCTGGCTGTAAATCTATAACACTTTAGCATGTCACCATGTGTCATGTTGCCATGGCCTACTCACCCCCGTGGATAATGCCCAGTCCATGAATGAAATCCAAGCCCAGCAGTATTTGTTTCGAGACAGCTCGAACGTCAGTCGCTTGGCGTGCTTTCTCTTTAACAGTTACTGCTTCGCCATCAGACATCAATGCCGCCAAAACAAGACAAAGACGGGTGCCGTTTGCCATCGTGCTCGAATTGATCCAAAAATTCTAATACATGCCCCTTGCCCGGGTATTCAAGAGCTGCATTCGATAAGTGGAGAAGAATATCAGGCTCTTTGCTGTCTCTTGAAGAAGCTGCCCTGAGGATTTTCAATGCAACGTGTCTTTGAAGCCTGGGAAAGGTGAAGAATCAAAAAATCAGTGTCTCCGTGCACCGGTCCGGCCTAGGAATTAGTTGGAGCATGCTTCATACCGGTGGTCACTTGCGAGCCAGACGGTGGAAGATCGGCCATATGCTAAGTTTCCAATAACCTCAAATCTCTGATCGAAAACATCATGCAGATGCACTGGATGGTAGCCTTCCGCACGATATTCTTCGACAGATTCTACAACATCATGAACTCTCTCTCAAATCGGCGCATTCCCTATACTCAACGAGGGCATTCAGACAACGTGGACGGGAAATCCTTTAACTGGTCACAAAAGTTGTGGAGTCGGGATAGATTGAGGCTCACTTCGCTGGCGATAAAGCTGAATAAATTCTCTCGGCCACCCTACCTGAGATGTCACACGCCCGGGATGGCCTGAAACGTTGCCTAGAGCTGGGCTTCTGGGCTGCTGGAAGCGTACCCGGAGATTGCGGCTCGAGCGTTGTCTGGGGGGCACCTGGACCTCCGCGTAACAGCGGCTTTAGGGCTGGAATGACAGTCAGGGGGCGAACCCATCAGAAGGGTCGGCAGAATCCCGGTTAATATCGGATCTCGTGGCCTGGAAGCTCGAACCTATCATAAGCCTTCCTTGAAGGGTGTGCTTGCGAGGAAGCCTCATAGACACCACTGCTCATTCCCTCATTCCTGCGATCGCCTACCGCAACGACATGTTGAATGTGGGGTGCAGGTGCGCCTCAAAGAAGCCTTTGTGACCCCTCATCTGATATAATCAAATCAACAAGCCCGTCTGCCTGTGAGTATATCTTCCCTTCCTCTGCTATACCTATGCTTGTGCAACAGTCACATTCCTTTGTTCTCCTAGAGAACCAGTCGCTACCCTCCACATACATGCGCTGACATGATAACCTCACGTCACAGTGGCACCCGCAGGTTCGGGACTCAACCTACCTCCCTCACGGGAGCTCTTGCCTCCTTTCGCGAACCAGTTCGCGCCATGTCTGAAGCGGCCAAGTCCACCTCGGACCATCTTCTGTCCCATAACACTCTCTCCCGCGAAGCAACCAGATCCTCAGCTCATGCTTCGTCAGTATCGTCAGCAAATGGGGGCTCGCCGTCGATGTATGCCAAAACGCCTGAAGGCTCCTCACCTATGCCCAGTCCAAGTTTACTGTCACGAAATGGGTCAATGTCAGACTTCAGTGGTTACCAAGAAGAATGGGAAACTCCTCCAGAAACCCTTACACTCTTCGACCTCCTAGACAACCTCGCGCTTCCGACGCGACTTGAGAAATGGCAATTAAAACTTTCTGCGCAAACCGACAAAGTACGAAGGCAACGCGAAAAGGTGGTCGAAGAGTGGCGAAGACGCTTACCGCCGCCCGATGAGCAGCTCGAAAAGTACAGGAAACGAATGAGACAATCTGTGGATCGCCTTGGGTCTAAGTGGAATGACGCCAAGAATGTGACTGCACGGGAGAAGCTCTCAT
The DNA here is from genome assembly GCA_018257865.1 of Stereocaulon alpinum. Taxonomy (NCBI): domain Eukaryota; kingdom Fungi; phylum Ascomycota; class Lecanoromycetes; order Lecanorales; family Stereocaulaceae; genus Stereocaulon; species Stereocaulon alpinum. The sequence goes on along the minus strand of JAEUBA010000046.1, from coordinate 172,525 downwards.
TCATCGCAGGAGTTCTGAACATTTTCATTAGTGGATACCTGGTAGGTGGCTATCCGGAGTACTTCTACTACTGGTTCACTGCACAGCTCTGCTACTTCATGCCAATACGATATTACACCTACCACAAAAGAGGCTATCACTACTTCTTAGCAGATATGTGCTATTTCGTCAACCTCCTCTTGCTCTTGTCGATATGGGTTGCACCTTCGTCTAAGCGACTTTTCATAAGTACTTACTGCCTGGCATACGGAAACAATGCCGTCGCAATAGCAATGTGGAGAAACTCAATGGTGTTCCATTCTTTGGACAAGGTCACTAGGTAAGGCGTCGCTTCCTCTTAGTAACGTTGCTGACAGGAGCGTACAGTCTGTTCATACATATTATGCCTCCAGTGACCTTACACTGCCTTGTTCACCTGACTTCTCCAGAGACACAGCTCGCACGATTTCCCGGCCTATATGCCATCAAGTATAGCAGTCCTGAGAGCGATATGCGTTACTCCCTAATTGGCATGGTCACGTGGTCGTCAGTTCCTTATGCCTTTTGGCAGTTATCGTACCACTTCTTTATTACCGTTCGGCGTCGAGAGAAGATTGCTGCTGGGCGGCCCACGAGCTTTACCTGGTTACGCAGATCTTATGCCCATAGCTGGATTGGTCGGCTGATCCTCGGGCTCCCTCAGCCATTGCAGGAGCCAGGTTTCATGCTTACACAATATCTGTATGCTCTGGGAAGCATGCTACCCTGTCCGATATGGTTCTGGTACCGGTGGCCCAGCGCGCTATTTCTACTGGCGCTTTTCTCATGGAGCATCTACAACGGTGCTACTTACTACATCGATGTCTTTGGAACAAGATTCCAGAAAGAATTAGAGCAGATGAAGAAGGATGTCGCGAAATGGCAAGCCAGCCCAGAAGTTTTCAGTAGCCCCTTAATGACACCAAAGCCCCAAGATGGCGCTGCAACACCGCAGCCAATAGGCCTGAACGATGCAAACAGCAAGAATGGACATAAGAGAAGCGAGGGCAGCATCGATCAGATACCGTTACTTGATACACAGCATGAAGGGTCCACGGGAACGGAGAACGTTATTAGCGCGGGCGCCAGAGAGCGGAAGTGATGAAGGAAACGCCCATGGGAGGTTCCGCATTCTGTGTCTCAGCCTGTGATTAGCACGACGTTGAAGTGGATGAAGGGAACTAGCAAGTAAATTCCTGTGGTGACTTTGCAATCCTCCCCCAGGACCACGCCAGCTTTTACGGGTCTCTTAGCAGGCGATGCTTTGTTGAACTTTTCTGGCGCTCGTGTAGATTTCGTTGAGCATTTCTACTGTGTGCTTGCTCGAGAACAGCTCTTCGCTTTGATACCCCTTATATACGGCTACTTCTGCCTTCAGTAATTGACGATTTCTGCCAGATTGTCTCTGTAGCTCTTTTCCTTTTGTGGCTGAGCATGTGTGACACAGCTGGTGCTCGATTAGCCAACATGCTTCGTGTTCTACCACAATTAAGCCCTTCTTCTGTCATAGGCCCTCGTATCGGATTTGCACTTCGATACAATTACGTTTATAGATTGAGGAACTCTTGATTTGCCTTGAAACTGACCGATACAGTGCTGGAAACGACGATAGTTGCATCTTCGAAGTGGCTGAATCGGGGAGCGTATAAATAAGCCACTGGTTAATCTTGTTATACATGGATTGATTTCCCCTTAGATAGTATTGCCAGATACGTGGAGAACGGCGAGATGGCATTGTGCTGTTCGGCCCTAAATGGCCTAGCCTTGCACTAATTAGGGCGCTAGATGAATGGACCCTTGTCAAGCCTGTTCTCCGCGACATGTTGACGGTCAACGCCTCTAACGAATAGGCTGATAGACCTCCTCTCACAGTCCCCAAATGTACCATGCTTCAAGATGCCCGATTGAAGCATGCTACCCAATGTCACGCCCAGATAGCATGTCTATGAAGCTCCAACATCAGCCTAATCAGAGACGCTCTGTTGAGCTTTCTCCGCTCTCAAAGTTAAGTAGTCCCCCAAGATGACGCGTAGGATTGTACGAACAACAATACAGCTTGGAGTCCTCACGCTCATGTACGTATTTATAGGGTCCGAAGCTGCCCTGCTGCGGGGAATCTTGAGAGGTTTCATTCCATTGCACACAAGCAATACTAACACCGAAGCTCTTTTATAGAATTCTCCTCCTCGTCTTTTTCCTCGACAACAGATTCGGAGTTCTCCCGGAGGTGCTGCATAATGCACTTCCCACACACACCGCAGGATTTGTGACCGTGGATATCACGATTGCTACATGCTCGACACTCAATATATTATCCAGTTGCAAGCTCGACTCAAGGTGGCATCGGGTGGAGAAAGATCTTTACCTCTCACGGGGCTGGCTCACTCACGCCTTCATCCACATAGAAAGGAAAAGAGAAGCAGAGTTGACAGAGAAGGACCGGATCATTCTTGATGTTCGCGTAGGCAGCTTGGACCCTGTCCTTTCAGAAAAGAACCAGGGCGCCGAGCGTTGGGAATCTCGTCCAGGAGGCATTTGGTTAAAGCGGACCTCGAAGAAACGTGAGTCCGACAACGTGAACGCTATTACGGCAGTCGACGTATTGTTTGGCTCAGACGCAGTGGAAGCTCGTCCAGGATGGGAGCTTGCCCAACAACCACTCATACTCCCAAATTCCGGCCCTGAGAACCAAGAAGCCTACGTAAGCGTCCGCCGTGGCCCACCAGCTGCAGTCCACAAACCCACACTACATGTGAACAAAGATGGCAAGTTCAAGATCCTCCAAGTCGCAGACCTGCATCTCTCTACCGGCCCGGGCATTTGCCGCGACCCAGAACCTCCTCTTCATAACGGTGGTAAATGCGACGCTGATCCTCGCACGCTCGCCTTTGTAAAATCAGTCCTGGACAGCGAGAATCCCGACTTAGTCATTCTATCTGGGGACCAAATTAATGGCGAAACAGCTCCAGACGCCCAGTCCGCAGTCTTCAAATTCGCTCACATCTTTATCGAACGGAAAGTTCCCTACGCCGCCATCTTCGGCAACCACGATGACGAAGGCTCCCTCTCCCGCGAAGCGCTGATGCAGCTTACACACTCATTGCCCTACTCAATGTCCGAAATGGGTCCTACGAATATCGACGGCGTAGGGAATTACTACGTTGAAGTCCTCGCACGTGGAACCTCCTCCCATTCTGCACTCACACTATACTTGCTAGATACCCACGGCTACTCCCCCGATGAGCGCCAATTCCGCGGCTACGACTGGTTGAAGAAGAATCAAATTGACTGGTTCAAGACTACAAGTAAAGAATTAAAGGAAAGTTACTCGCATAAGAGCTACACGCACCATCACATGGACATGGCATTCATACACATCCCACTCCCCGAATATAGACTGCAAGACGACATCGTGCCATCGACCGGCTCGCAACCCGAAAACCCCACAGCTCCAGGCTTCAATAGCGGATTCCGCGACGCGTTAGTAGAACAAGGTGTATTAGCCGTCAGTTGCGGACACGATCACGCAAACGATTATTGCTCACTATCCAAATCCACAGAAGGCAAACCCGAGCTGTGGATGTGCTATGCGGGCGGTAGTGGATTTGGGGGCTATGGTGGCTACAACGGATATCATAGACGGATGCGGGTATTCGAATTCGACATGAATGAGGCGAGGATTGTTACATGGAAGAGGATCGAGTATGGGGAGACGGAGAAGCAGTTGGACAAGACGATTATTGTTGAGAGTGGGAAAGTGGTCCCTGCATGAAAGGATGGCAGGGCTCGCGATTCTCTGTGTGTATTGCTACTGACGATATATCCAACAGGGGGTGTTCGGTGGGTTTTGGGACCATTATGTATAGTTTGCATTTGGGAGGGCATATGTATTCTCCATTCAGAGCCAGCATCTACATGGCGCAGAACAAGGGATGAAACAAATAAGTGAATTGGTTTTTCTGCAGTGAGAGTGTGTTATGAGGCCTATTCTCATGACTAAAGCTCATCTTCATGCTTTCGAACCTTTGGCAGTTCATCAACGCTGCGCTAGCTATGCACGAGGGCTTTAGCATGTACATATACAAGCAACAAGAATCAATCATTCCTCCTGCTCAATAGTAGCAGTAGCAGCGGCCGCCTGTTCGGTCTCACCGTCCCCAGAAGTCTCGCCTGGTTGCTCTTGACCTTGCGACTGCTGCTCGCCAGCTTGCTGGTCATTACGCTGTTGTATTGGCGCAGGTGATATAGCAGGCGGTTTGTAGAATGGCTCGCCATCTTCATCTGCGTCGAGCTGCATCAAGAATGTCTCCCATAATTCGATCAGCTACAAGCAGTTTGATTAGCATAGAATTTCATCCCAAGAGTGCACAGTCCAGGTAGACAAACCTCCTTCTGCGCCTCAATAGCACCCTCTAGGAACGTCTCGACTCCGCTTTTGAAATCCTCCACTTTCTCCTTCTCAAATCTCTCCAACTCGCCTCTCATCAATCTTCCCATATCCTCGAACAGCAACCTCGCTTGGTGGCTTCTCCTTTCTCCATCGCTAACATCAGCTTGCAATTGATTTAGTCGATCCTGCTGTGTCTTCCCAGATCGAAGTGTTCTCTCCTGAGTAGATCTTCGTTTCTGTAACTCAGCTTCCGCACTATGCCAAGAATGGAAGGACTTCTGGCGTTGAGCAAAGGCTGTCTTGATGGAGCCTATTAATCGAATGTATTCATCAACTGTAATGCCAAGGGTAAGGACGTCTTGCTGCGCTTGTCGTTCGTAGAGCTCGCGGATGCGGATTTGAAGGTCGGAGAGGCCCTCGAGGGGTGTGGAGAGTGACACTGAGAGTTCTACTGCAGATAGAGCATGTAATGAGGCGGAGAAGTCGCCAGCAGCTTCGGCAAGTGCTTTTCGCTGGGACACAACAGCATCAATAGATTTCAATAGGGCTTTCAATTGATTTTCGAGCGCATCAAGATAAATCCTGCGGTCATGGAACCAGTCGTCGTGTTCTATGAATTTGCCACTGGTATTGCTTCCCAGACCGAGGGAGCTGAACATGCCCTTGCTTTCGCCGAGACCGGGTTCTTTATGCTCACGGTGCTTGACATCCATATTGAAAGCGTCGCTTTCGAGGAATATCTTGAGGTCGGCATCATGTTGGAGGATAGGATGCGCAGCTGTTTTGTTCAGCATTTTCTCTAGGGCTGCTCTTCTTGATTCAACGAAGTTGGTATCAAAACGGCCAACAGCTTGTTTCTCTGGTGGCGGAGGGACCACGACACCAGGGTTACTGTTATGTAACGAGTTATAAAGCCATAGGAAATCCCGGTATCGACGGCTGACGGCAAACTCCGGCTGTTTGTAAGCTTTCGAAGATGTCTGCATTTCATCAGGAAATAAATAGGGTAAACGAGCATTTCCTGGACCGTACCTTTGTCCGCACTTGATAGACAATGTGACTGCTAGTTAAGTCCCCGACTTTATGCGGATCTCCGACTGTAATATCAAAGCTAGGTCTCGCAGCCTGTTCAATGCTAACGCTTGGCTGTGTCTGCCTCCTTGCATTTTCTAATCCTCCATGAGATAGTTGTCCTGCTGCTCCGTACCTCTGCCTTGAGTTTATAGAGCTTCTGTCATCATCGCCCAAGTCTGCGGACTTTATCATACTCCTATTCATGGGTGATTGATTTGGCTGTTGTGGGCGGACATTCCGAACAGGTAACGACTGCTCCTTTGAAGGAGGCGCAGGTGGTAATTCCGGCTCGGGTATATTGGAAGTCTCACCCAGTGGGCCGAGAGGACCGAGGGAATCATCGACGGCTTCTAGACGGGTAGCTTGTACACCAACTTTTCGCGTTGTTCGTGGATTCCGCCCAGCTGGTGATCTAGGTGTAGCGGTTTGGGAGAGAGGGGAAGCCTGGGCTGGCTTTGACTTTGTTTCCGGTTCTAGAGGTCTGTAAGCTAAGAGGTAAGTGGTGCACAGATTCCTGTTGAGACCTTGTTCGTTGGGTTCAGCAGCTTTGGGCAGGTTTGCGTGCGAGCTTGACCTTGAAGGTACGTCTGTAACCCGTCAGAAAGCTATCCTGAAACGATAGCTATGGGACAGTCGCATACCGCCCCACGGTGAGTCCTCTGCATCCATTGGGCTAAGTATTCTTGGTATGTTATTCGAAACGTCAAGGCTTCTGATCGAATCGATTGAAGCTCGAAGAGTTGAAGGTTCCTCGGTAGCGGAACTTGGCGCCAGAAATCCGTTCAGGCTCGGCTGAGCATACCCACCCTTGTGCTCATCTCTCTGCACATTTTCCTTGTCAAGATTAAGATCCATGATATGTGCTTTCCATGAGTCAATCAGTTGATGACTAACATGGAATGGTGTTTAAGAACTAGCTACCAATTCTATATTTGCTATGCAGAGCGTGGTAGCAGGAGTCGCTGCTTCCTCATTCACAGCTTGCCTTTGGTCATCACAATCAACACCCACTAACAGAACAAGTCACTTGACCGAGCCATCCGTCGATGTTTGCATGATAGCTCCTGTATGGACCCCAATTTGGGCCATAATCCCCAACGCTGCGCACACGGACCGACTTCACCCTATGCAGAGACCACAAAAACCGTCGCTGGACTTTTCTCAGCCGGGCATGGAACAGCACAGCTGCTCTGCCATAGTCTGCAAGGGTTTTACAGGAAATCCGTCATCCAATTCGTCGCGAGGAGATCGAAGACAACGTAGGGTGTGCTGAATACCATGACAAAGCAGCCGCATTCAACACGGAGTCCATTGGTTGTCAAGTATATTCCATTTGGTCCCTACTATTCTGTCCGTGGGCAGTAGGCTCCCAATTCTCTATATCCTCCTCACGGACACCATGGTCTTGCTGCTTCTCCAGCTTACCTTCTTCAAGCCTCTGCACAATTTTCAGTGCCTCCTCCCATAGCTCTGCCTCTTTTTCTTTCCCAACGTTATCGTTCCTGCTGTTCAGCCAGCCGATATCCAAGTTGCCCAGACCACCACCAGTGATAGGTCCTTTACCCCCTCCAGATTGTGTGGGCAGTGGCATGTTCGCTGTGCTTCCCATCCCAGGGAAGCCCAGAGAAGAAGCTTGACTGTTACGGGGTTCCTTGGTAGATGCATCCTTCGGTAGAATCTGTGCTTCCTCGAGCGCGTAGATCTGGCGCCGTAGTCTGACGTCCAGAGACGATAACAACGAGAAATACTGAGATGTGGCCGCCGTGAATGCTCCTTTTTGCTGTTCGATGGAGAGGTTATCGGATGGACTCTCTTCGAGAATAGGGGTTGCTGAACTCGTCAAAGCCTTCACAGCATGACCGGCAGATTGGAGTAGCTTGATGACATCCTCAGCCTCATGTTAGCATTCCGATACTTTAACGGTTCAGAAGTACCTCACTTTGTCAATGTCGTTTAGCTGCTTGATTCGATCGCTAGCTGTGAAGACCATATCTTTGCTGTTAGATGCCATGGCTGGCATTCTCGGTCATGATGAGCAGAGACAAGAGAAGCTGGATATTCTCCACTTGTCCCTACCAAGCTATCAGACAGGTGCGCTTGGGTCAAGGTATTCACCGTGGTTTTTTCTAGCTGGTTCATAATCATAACACTAAGGTTGGCGCGCAGGAGTAGTAGCCCTGACACGCCTTGTACGAAGGCCGGACTTTACTCGGAGATAGAAGATTCAACTCTCTTCAACAGGCACGGCCCTAAGAAAGGCTTAGAGCCCCCAGAATTTCTCGGCCCAGGCGATCTGGGGACTTTCTTACCCCTCCTAATGGTCGGCCTTTTCCGACAGCTGGGCGACCTGCTCTAGGGTTCATTCTAGGGACCGCTGCCTACTCAGAAGGTTTCTTCCTCCGGGCATGAAAGCTCTTGACGCGCATCAGCAGTCATACAAATGTTGGGTTGTGCTGCACAGCAGTCTAGGCGTAGGAGACTTGAGGACCTGATACATAGTCCTCATTAGCACTAAAGAAGAGTTCACGTTCTCGTAGGCCCGGGTCCCAACCGCGAAACTCCTAAGCGAGCCCCTGAGACACACCCCCACAGCCACTGATTTCTATCAATTGCAGCACCTTCTCGATCCACTAGCAGAAGAGTAGGTCCCTAGCATACCCTCGAGAATACCTGATCGTATTAAGTGTAAAGGTTCTATTACAGACAGATGATGCGCGTAATGTAGGCATGATGAGTGCCTAAGCCTTCGATTCTCGGGGCGGCTACAGGGATCGTGTTCCGGGACCCTTCCGGGGTACAGTACCTTGAACTTAATTTGTTTTTGACGAAACACCCTCACACCCAATACATCCATAAGTTCTGCCAAGCCGGGAAGGGCTGAGGTAATACAGACTAGTCTCTGCACCTCGTTAGCCTTGTCAAAGCTTCTTCCTCACTCTACTAACCTTTGTCGGACACCTCCACTCTCGTTCACATACTGAAAGATGAAATCAGTCTCGAAATAATGCTTCTTTGATCAAGACCAGCACATTAGCCTCGAACATTCATACCTGACCAGTACACTACGATGTTGTCAACTTGAAAGCTCGCCATCGAGCACAGAACATCGATCCACTATCATGTCCGGGCAACCAACAGGCAATCCTTCGTCCGGGTCTCGCCCTACCACGAATGGTGTCCCGAGTGGAAGCATGGCTGGCTCCCAGCCTAGACCCAGCGATTCACAGATTGGATCTAGTAACGCGAGTAATGGCCAGCCGGGCAGTATGTCGCAGTCAAATCTGAATCAGATCGTAAGGTCAACTTTCCATGATCTTGACACTTTCGAATGACTTTCCCTATTTGGCACCCATGTATCTTTTACGTTATCGACCATCCGTTGCATTACCTTTCTCACGTAATCGTTGCCGTTTGCGTCCTACGTAGGGCCAGAAGCATCGGTGTTCTATGAGTCCAGTCATGGCGCTATCTATCCAGACTGGGTGTAGCGAGGGGCACTTCGGGGGCTATGAGCTGTAAAAAGGGGTTTTTGAGATTTACGAAGAGCGATAACAGTGACATCTTGTGGACTACCCGTCAGCCGCTGAACGTTGCTCGTGCTTTCTTGTAGTTAGAGATTCATCATTCTTGAAAAGAAGGGGTGCGTGGGAGGGTGCGTGGCTTTTGGACCAGTTAGGATCGTGCTTGCCATCCCTGTTGTATCCCGTGGAGCTGCGCTCGTGGCAAAACAACATGTCATTCTGGTGAATGCGTGGCCTAGTTCCGACACTCTGCATCTTTCGAGTCATTCTGTGAATGTTCTTCGTCCTTGATTGAGGCTGACACGAATCATCAGGTGATTGAGTACTTGTCGAAGAAAGGATACAGCAGGACAGAGGCTATGCTACGAGTCGAGTCCGCCAACCAGGATGCCGAAGGCAGACCAATCACCACTGGTGGCGACGCTGGAGGAGTGAGGTATGGTATAGCATTCAGTAAGTGGTACCAATCGATTGCTGTAGTAACCTAACCCAGCCTTATAGACGCGATGCGACAACTCATTGAGGACGGTCTTGACATTTATAAGGTGAGCCGTTTCTATTGCTCGAAACTCAAAAGCTGACTTGAAATCAGCCCGACCTAAGACGCCTTCTCTGGCCAATATTCGTATACTCTTTCTTGCAGCTAGTCTCTGATTTCTTCCCGAAAGAGAGCCGTGATTTCTTTAACAGATTCAGACTTGAGTTCGAAGCCGAGCACGCCGAAGACATTCGAGGGCTCGCAACTATAGCAATCCCGGAGCATGTAAAGGATCATGACCTTGCAAAGATATATCGTGGAAATAAATACCGAGTTACACTAAGCCAAGCAGCATTCCACAGTCTTATCATGTTCTTGGAATCACTGGAAAAGGGCGCAGGAAGCGCATTGGTCTTCATCATACAAACGTACCTGAATGTGGTCACCATCGACCGCACCGTGGACCAGCGTTCTAGCTTTGCCACGTTGCTGCAGAGGTCAAGAGAAGGCGAAGATTTCCCAGCTGAAGATGAGGGCATACCAGGTCATAACCCCGGATCCGCCAACGTGGATAGGACTGCTGGGTCTACGGTGTTGACGCGATTGAAACTAGGGCCAATGCCTTTAGAACCAGATTTGATGACCGATTTTCGCGCAGAGTTGGAAGAACAGGACGCGAAGGATCCGCCAGCGGAGGGCCAAAACTCGCTTGTGCAACACTTCGAGCAGCAAATCAAGCGTGAAGAAAGTGAAGAAGCTCCGACTCGCAACGAACTCCAATTACCTCCCTCAGTTGCCCGTGATGTTGCCATGGAGGTGCAAAAGGTCAGGGAAGATCGTGACCGATTCAAGATCGAGGGTCGGACTGGGGGCATTGGCCCTGGTGTCAGCGTCACGATGTTCACGTTCCACAACACTTATGACAGGTGATTTGCACCCTATCAACCAAATACAAGCTATCACTGATGATTTATTGCCGCAAAGTATCAATTGTTTAGATTTCTCAGAAGACAACTTGCTGGTAGCTGCCGGCATGAGTCAATCTTACATACGTGTCTGGTCCCTTGATGGCAAGGCCTTACCCTCCGCGGTTGAGGGCGAAAGGCCATCTGCCTCACGTCGTCTGATTAGCCATTCTGACGCGGTTTACGCTGTCTCATTCTCTCCAGCTATCGCCTCCTCCGATCCCCTTGCGCCATCAACGAGATCGACACATCTACTATCTGCTTCAGGAGATAAAAGTGTGAGGCTCTGGTCTCTTGAGACTTGGACCTGCCTTGTTGTATACAAGGGTCACGATTCTCCAGTTTGGGACGTTACTTGGGGACCCTTTGGCCACTTCTTCGCGACTGGTTCCATGGACCGCACAGCTCGCTTGTATCGAACCGATCACATCGAGGACCTTCGCCTATTTGTTGGTCACGACAAGGACGTTGACACTGTATGCTTTCATGTTAATGGCCTCTACGTCTTCACAGGCAGCTGCGATAAGACGGTTCGCATGTTTGCTGTGACCAATGGATACCCCGTTCGTATGTTCACAGGACACACGGGGAACATTACTTCAATGGCTTGCAGTCCCAACGGTAAATTACTCGCTTCCGCGGACGACGCAGGTACTATCATACTTTGGGCTCTCGGCCCAGGCAGATTGCTAAAACGTATGCGTGGCCATGGTAAAGGTGGTATTTGGTCTCTCAGCTGGAGTGTTGAGTCCAGCGTCCTTAGTTCCGGTGGTATGGACGGCACAGTACGAGTCTGGGATGTTTATTCCACCTCTGATGCTGGTGGTCATGGAAGAATCATTGGAGAAGGTGGCGCTGGACAGAAGATTGATGGCAATGCTGCTCAAATACAAGCTTCAGCGGGTGCAGGGACAAAGAAGAAGAGCAAGGAGGTGGTTGTCACATCAGATCAAATCAGTGCCTTCCCAACGAAGAAGAGCGCTGTCTACAAGGTAAAGTTCACCCGTCAGAATTTGGTCGTTGCTGGAGGGGCATATATGCCATAACGAAGACAATGAACACAGATGGTTATGGCGTTGGATACTTCACGGAAAAGTAATATTTGGCGTCGAGATACAAGGCTAGACGTCTCTCTATCGGACAAAGGACCTGGACATCTTGCCTAGCAGTTGCGGAATGTCATGCCATGCGAGAATGCTCATAGCTCTCTGTGGCTCTACTACCTTAACTTCTTGTATATTTTGACAATGACTTCTTCAGATACCCAATGGCCAATATTCACTGTTCTTTGTTCAAGATCCCGGCGTGTTGGTTGCTCCCCTTAGAGAGGGTCATATCCACGACCGATCAATGCCCTATCCACTTCCCTGCATGGTTCAAACAAAGACATGGAGGCACATGCTTACTCTCCCCCTAGAGTCGGGAACGAGCCTCATATCCACAAAAGGAGCCCAATGATCTTGCACAATCCATCCTTCTGGATGCCTCCAACTCGAAAGACAATGTGACTGTCTCTACCCAAGCCGATTATTCTCCCACCTCCGTATCCGACCTCGAGCTCCCGATGAACCTATCCGCCTAAGACGCTTCGCATCCTTCGACAACCCGCTTAAAGGCCTGGCATATAAGGATACCCTACATGGATCGAATATCCCATGCATTATGGTGCTAAAGTATTTCAGTGGTCGTCTAGATGGCAAGTGTTGGTATTGTGCGGAGATGGAGTCTGGAATGAGCGATTTGCTGATGGGGTTGAGTTGATGAGTGGCGAGAATGCATGGATGTGGGGTTTAAGATGTGATGTTAGATGCTGGAGATGGGTTTAATGACTTTTAGGTTGGAAGGGAGTTTGAGTGGGGAAGATGCTAGCAATTGCTGGATTGAGATGGTAGGTGTGCAGTTCGTGCTGGTCTTGTTTGATGTCTTGATACACGGAACGAGATTTGGGCCACACAGTAGACTGCACTCTCTTGGCACTGTCAGTGTTATGTGTTGACTGATTCCGTCACGTTTGGCGGGGGTTTTGGCTATTGAGGAGCATTGATATTCATCATAGTGGCTTCACTAAAGCTCGTTATGGGCTGTGGAGAGGTGTATAAGCGAGTGAACATGGCAGGAGAGATATCTGTGAGGGTAGAATGGCCTTATTTTTGTTTTGTAGAGTCTTGACTTGTTTGAATTCCTGATGAGCTTGAGCTCAGAAGGAGACGGTTACCAGGACGCTCTAGCGACCTCGGTGAAGGATAAATTGATGTAGATCTTGGATTGACATTTACGGTTGCGATTTGGCATGCTCTATATTGCTCGCTTTTAGCTATATTGCAGTCTTTCGTATACTCTTTTATGAACGATTGATTGTGAAGTTCGGTCAGCCGGCCAGCGCTTTCAACCTGCTATGACGTTGACTAAAGGTTCCTCAAACCGGTCATCACCAAGAATGGCATCAAGATCTATCTCCTGGTTGGAATCTGTACCATCTGATAACTCATCTGCATTGGCAGCCTCATCCTTGTACCCCGCAAAATACCCAAGCAAAGTCCACAGTTCCGATTGTGCTTGCATCGTGGGACGCTTCGCCTTGATAACCGCATACTCACCCTTGTAAGGCTTAAATTTGCGCTCTCGCAATGTGCGCATATGCTCTGGGCCGAGAAGTGTAGGCAGATTGTAGACAGGTATATAACGAGATCGGTAATGGTGCATAGCGTACGGCGGGGGCCCTGAGTACTCCGGACGGCTTGCTGAATCCCTACTCTCTTTCGCAAGACGGTTTTGAGCCTCATCCTGCGTATCTGAGCCCAACCACAATACCGCACCAACCTGATTAGACTTAGAGATGCTCTCGTAATCTTTGCAACCAGCAATGTAAGCCGCAGGCCTAGTGGGCAAGTATACGAGATAGTTCATCACGTTCTTGCGGAGGATGTCAAGCACGAACGTATCCATATCTTGGCGCCAAACGATCTCAGATATCTTAATGCTTGAGTCTTCCTTCCAACGGTAGGGCAGGAGTCGCCTATAGGGATTCAGGGAAAGACTGGAGACGTCTTTGAGGACTTGTCGGGAAGCTAGGAAGTGAGTTCCTGTTGCGCCCCGCGTCGCTTGCTGGCTGGCTGGCAACGTCTCGGGTTCGGTGGTAGAAGAGGCCTGAGGTGACAACGGAGTCGTGCCATTGACCGTGCACTCTGAGCTAGCTTCACTGCTCTTGCTAGGCGTTGGCTGCATTTCGAGCTTCGGAAGATGCCATGGTGCTCCTGTTTCAGGGTGTGTTGCTAGACCGAAGGGGATCAGAAAATGGCTCGGAATTCTTAAGCCTGTGAGGAGGCATTGTCGAGGTGGAGTGGCTAAGGCTAGGGCTATGGGGGAATTAGCCAGAATGTCTAGTCTGAGGTGGTAGTTATATACCGAAAGGATTCTTGTCAAGCATCAATTGAAAAGCTGTTCTTTCTTTGCTGGGAAGCGGTTTCTCCTCTCTGTGACGAGCACGTGCATCGAGTAAGCGTGGTGAGATCAAGGGGGATTCGGGCAATTCGAGAAAAGGGAGTATTGGCTGTTGCGACTGACTGCCGTTGTATTGGGTTTCAGAGCTGGTGTTTCCGAGTTGAACAACCTCCTCGACCTCATTGATCAGGTTCAAGAGCTCATCATTGCTGAATTGGCTCACGGCTGGCTTCCGGGGTCGCGGCCACGTTGAGCTTTGTAGAGTACGATAATGTGACAGTCCTAGCTGTAGTGGACGTGTCGTCTGGTGACATCCTCTCATGACATCCAAGGCTTGTTCAGGTCAATAAAAATATGGTGCTTGAGGGGGTGTCTGCGGAGAGAGCTTTCGCTCCGCAGCGCAGCCCTAAGCCCCTGCTCGGATGCGAAGCCCTAATCAAGCTCCATTCAACTCTCGACTTTGTAGTTTACAACATCCCCATCCCACTATGTGGAAGCGATGTAGAGGTCCAGCAGTTCCAATCCTGAGCGCAGCAGGTTTTCGAAACGCTACAAGGCTTGGGTTGTTGAAGAATTTCTCCAGCAGGGAAGTTCAGCCACCGCGAGGATGGGTGCCGACGCCCTATGTTACTGAGACTATTGTATGTGCCTTCAATCAATTTCAAGTAGTAGCCATCAAGCTGACCAATTAGGGAGGTGGTTGGCGGACGCGTAAAGTCACTCTAGATCTATCGAGCAAGATCCCTAGCTGACAAGCCTCATAAGACGATATCTTCTCAAGGTTGCTCATGGTAAAGTCCTTACAGGATCTTCTTGGGGATACTAGTACTTACTCTATTCTTTCAGGAACGAATCGTCTGCCTAAACGGCGCCGTCGATGAATCAGTCTCAGCATCCATAGTAGCCCAACTCCTCTTCCTCGAAGCAGATGCCCCCGAAAAGCCTATAAACCTTTACATAAATACGCCGGGCGGCTCAGTCACAGCCGGCCTCGCAATCTACGATACAATGACATACATATCCTCCCCAGTCACTACCACATGCGTTGGCCAAGCTGCCTCTATGGGCTCTCTCCTTCTCTGCGGAGGTGCGCCAGGGAAACGGTTCTGCTTACCGCATTCGAGTGTCATGGTGCACCAACCGAGCGGAGGCTACTATGGGCAAGCAAGTGATATAGCGATCCATGCTAAGGAGATTCTGAGAATAAGGGAGCAATTGAATCAGATCTATCAACGGCATCTGACGAAACCACATACTTTGGACGAAATCGAGAGGTTGATGGAACGGGACAAGTTCATGGGAGCGGAGGAGGCGCTAGAGATCGGGATTATCGATGAGATATTGGATAAGAGGAATAAAGATGAGGGGAAGAAGACCGGCTAGACTGTATGATACCAAATAGAGCTTTTGATACAGAAGGCTTGGCGCGCGGCCAGCCTTCCGCAAGCATTTTATTTCCACTCTCAAACCGTAGCCGTTGCGCGCAACAACTGTCTATTCTCTACAATCCTTCCTCGAACCTCTAGCACCACCTAAGGACATGTCGGACTACGGAGGCGACGATGATGACGGAGGGTATGCCCGACCGTCTTCCCACACACTTCACCACTTCACTAACCTTTTTCCCCCAGCTACGAGCCCTATGAGCCCCAATTCGACGACGAAGAACCCTTCTCCCCGCACGACCCTGACGAACTCGACGCTCCCACCTCAACCGCTGCACCCACACCAGGTCCCCATGGCACAGACGATCCAGACGCCCAAGTACCCACCACAAACGGCGCTGCGACACCTGGGAGGACGGTCGTGGAAATCAATGGCGAGGGGGGAGCACAGCAGACGAAGAAGAATGCTGTTGTGGGATTAAAGGAGAAGAAGATTCCGAACGAGCAGAGGAGTACGACGCCGTATATGACGAAGTATGAGAGGGCGAGGGTGTTAGGGACGAGGGCGCTGCAGATTAGGTACGTGGTTGGGGTTGGGATATTGGCAGAGGAATGGAGGGATGAGACGTGGGTTGTACTGGAGCAGAAGTACTTCGAGAATGGTGAACATTAGGTGGATACATGAGAGCTGACTAGTCATTTCCTGCAGTATGAACGCTCCTGTGCTGGTGGACCTAGAAGGAGAGACGGACCCGTTGCAGATTGCTATCAAGGAGTTGAGGGAAAAGAAGATACCCTTGGTCGTGAGGAGGTACCTTCCTGACGGATGGTATGACCCTTTCCTACGCGCTCGGAGATGTGCTGCGCTGACTTATGATAGGTACGAGGATTGGACATGTGAAGAGCTTTTATGATACCACCTGGGCAAAAGTTTACAATTGGCGTTAGTCAAAATGCATTGCGAATGGCGCATGGTGGCATTACTTGTTACGATCGAGGTGGACTAGAATCAGAACAGAACTATGTTACGGGCTCTCTCTCTGACACCCTATCATATTATGTTCCTAGCTCATCTTTCTTCGAACAGTCTGGGTCTTGGTCAGATTCTAACAATCCTGCCCCGCACATCATGCCATTCATACATTTGGGTTACGTCTCCTTTACTGTCGATATCATTTCGGTCAATCCTTTAATTGCTACCTTCGAGACTTCCGGCATCAATGGCTCCATTACTTCGAGTCGGTGACCTCGTGTATCTCTGTTCTCTTAGAGATTCACAGCTTGCTGCATCTCTGCAGTAGCTAACGCCTGGGAACCTCGCAAAGCATCAACGACCATTGGTAATATCTCGTCCGCCTTCTCCTCACATCGTACACCCATCTCGCCGTCATTGCTTGGACTTAGTCCAGCGTAAAAGTTCTCCTCGCCTCTGACACCTCCGAGGTTCAAGATTCCGATCGGCATGTTGCGTTCTTTGGCTTGCTTGACTAGCCTCCAGGCTGAATAGGTAGCCAAACTGCTTCCTATAACGAGAACTCGGCCAGCGTTGTTGATGGCTTCTTCTGCAGCATTCTTGATATCTGAGGCAATTGATTCCCCAAACATAACAACCGCCGGCTTGAGTACTCCAGCGTTTGAACTGGACAACCAAGCCCCATCGCTATCCACTTCGACACGAGCTTGGGTACCATCTGCAAGGGTTGGTGGATTCGCAAGGCATGTAGGGCATGCAGGATATCTAAAGGTGGTATAAGGAGCGTCTGGAACATCCACGTCACCGTCGGGGTTGCTTTTGAGACCTTTGGCCCTCCTCTCAGCTGGGTTTTCGGAATCTAGTGCTCCGGTCGCTAGCATCTCTTCTAAGAAAGCGGCCCACTGAGGGTTTAATGCAGTCAACGACATCTGGAAGTCACTTCGAGGCAGTTGGTTGTGGCAATGAATGCAGACCAGGGCGCGCAGATACCCATGCAACTCTATCGTAGGCAGTTCGGGGTGCGCTGCGGAATGGAATGAGTCGACGTCTATTGCAGAGTAGACCAGTCAGCCAATTGTCCATCAATCGAAAAGCCCATTGATGCGTCTGAGGTGAGACACACTTTGAGTGATCACATTGCTGATGAAGCCCATGTTCCCCAACTCTTTCACGGCCATATGGCCAGCATTCGGCCTAGCTCTGTGTAGATTGGTCCAACCCAGGAAACTCCTCGCCCAGTATCTCTTCCGAGCTTCATGGTTCGTGATGAACTCATTGTAGTATATAGGTCTATAAGTTCTATTCAATGTATACGTTCCACCAGTGCCCCTGTAATCAGCGAGGCCCGAGGCCACGGATATCCCAGCTCCAGTAAGAAGCACCGTCTTATTGGAGTCATGGCCTGGTGAGGAAGAAGCCAATCCTTGAGATTCTTTGGGAGCGGACAGAAATCTAGTCAGAGCATGTCTTGCTCCCGCAGGGGTATTGGCATATCGAGGGATGATAGTTGCGGGTGGTAGAGGGCCCGTGTAGGGTATTCGCATCAACGGTTTTTTCATGAATATGCATGGGCGCGGTGGTAGCGAAAGCAAAGGTCGAACAGAGCCGCGGAGCCTTGAGGTAAAGTCACTTTGTGCACGTCATTGACTATAGACAAGGCTGAGGTGCCCCGGGGATAGACCGGCGGATACCTAGCGGGACGAACAAGCCTAAAACTCAGCGCGAAAATTGAAAGAGTGAAGACACATTATTGGAACCAATCTCATCCGGGTCCATTGATGCTTGACACTGTGCCTGTGGTGCTAACGACAATTGAGACGTTTACCCTGGTGGTAGCGGCCAGTTTGTCGTTTCTATGACGCCTCTTCTACCTAGGGGAGGCTTGCAATTCGTTCAAGTGCGGCTTCGTTTCATCGGTTCCACCACTTCTAGATCCGGTCAGCTCAGCCCTCAAAGCTACCCCTGCACTCGAACCGTTTACACGCCTTGGGGCCACGTTTACGATTCATTCCCACTCAATCGCAATACTGGAAAACTTTTCACTACGACCTTTCACACAAGCTCCTTCTATATCGCTGCGAGGCATGAGCTACGCCGTCCACTGGCTTCCAGCATGACTTCCTCTACGCAGACGCGCCATCATGGCGGCCACTCGCATGCCCATCACCACCATGACAATACCTACCTTACTTCTACAAATAAGAAAGATGCAGGCGTCCGTATCACACGAATTGGACTTTTCGTCAACTTCTTCATGGCTGTCGGTAAAGGAGTAGGCGGCTACTTTCTAAATTCTCAATCTCTAATCGCAGACGCATTCCACTCCCTCACAGACCTCGTCTCCGATTTCCTTACACTAGCCACGGTATCTTGGTCCCTAAAGCCTCCCACCCCAAGGTTCCCGAGTGGTTATGGCAAGATCGAAAGCCTGGGGTCGTTAGGAGTCAGTAGCCTTCTGCTGGCAGGCGGCATTGGCCTTGGCTGGCACTCTGTAGAGATACTATATTCACAACTCTTTCTCGACGTTGCGGCTGCGGCGGCGGAACATGGCCATGGCCACGATCATAGTCATGGAGGAGGTATATTCGGCCATTCGCATAGCCATAATCCAGCAGACATGGGTATTCCTAACGTACATGCGGCTTGGATTGCTGGTAGCTCTATCATTGTCAAGGAATACCTCTATCGTGCCAGTAAGTGGATCCTGTAACATGCCTTCCATGCATGTGCTAAATCTATCATCTATAGCCATGAGGATAGCTAAGGAGCGCAAGTCGTCAGTCTTAGCTTCGAATGCATATCATCACCGCATAGACTCGCTGACTAGTATTGTCGCCCTCGTCGCGATTCTTGGCTCCCACATATTGACCAATGTCTCTTGGCTGGATCCTGTAGGAGGGTTGATTGTCTCAATGATGGTTGTTAGGGCCGGCTACGCAAACACAGGCTTTGCATTACTCGAGCTCGCCGATGTAGGCGTGGCTGAGGATGTAAAGAATTCGGTTCGGAGTTCAGCCACCAAAGCCTTGTCTGAGGACTCCTTCACTTCTGGGAGAGTCACCGGTGCTGAAGTCCAAGTCCAGGATGTACAAGGGGTCAAAGCTGGTCAAAACTATCTCGTGAACCTCGAACTTGCGGTCCCAAGTGATTGGACAGTGAAGGAGACGCGCCTTGTTGAGGATGCTGTCCGTGAAAGAGTGGGCGCAAAAGTGAGAGGAGTAAGAAGAGTGAGGGTCAGGTTTGTGGCCAAGAGCGAAGATACACCTGACTTCACCGACGAATTCATTGGCGCAGACGTTAGTCCAAGGAGCAGCCCGGAGCCGGAGAAAGAAAACGATGCGGTACATGACCATCACCACGAACATAGTCATGACAAACCTACATCCAATGGCGATGTTAGAAGAAGACACTGAGCTGATACCTACTGACTTGGCAGTCAATGAGCTCGAAATGCCCCGTACAGTCTCGAGATATAGATTCGAGACATGCATCTGCATAGCGAAGGCGCAATAGAATCATGAATATAGACAAACGAGGAACCGCCACAAGAATGGCCTACTCATCAGGGTCCACAGGCTCCCACGTGACTTTCCTCGCGGCCGGTTGAATAGGTCTTAGGCGGACGCGTCTTTAGGCCCAACGCCTTGTCCACGACTACGACTGGAAGGTCACAACGGCTAACAAGGTAAACGAGCTTTCTAGACTGCTTCTTCATCCTATTGCAGAGAAAGAGTCTACCTACGCTTCCATGATAGAAAGTGAAAGAGTATTCACCATCTAATTTGTATCCATGCGGGAGCTAGTTCTCATTTTCCGATCACCACCAGTGATATAGCTACGTCATTTCCACCCCTCGCATGTTACGACACTGCTTGGAATTTTCCTACTGAATGCCATGTCAATTGCCTGTACTTTGTCTGTTCTTTGAAAGCCAACTTCGGGAGTCGTGTATCCCAGACATACAGAGGAGAATCAACCGCAATGGCTGACTCAACTCCACTCTACCTGGGCTTTGACTTATCCACTCAACAGCTTAAAGGCATTGCCGTTTCTTCGGATCTCAAGGTGTCGTATGAGGCCGTCTTCGACTTTGATTCCGATGCCCGCGGGTTCAATATCAAGAAAGGCGTACTGACAAATGAAGCCGAATGCGAGGTTTACGCCCCTGTTGCGATGTGGCTTCAGGCGATCGACACAGTGCTGCAGAGACTGAAAGACAAAGGTATCGACTTTTCGAGAGTCAAGGGAATAAGTGGTGCAGGTCAGCAGCATGGAAGTGTTTATTGGAGCCAAGAGGGCGAGCATGACTTGAACGATCTCAATAAAGACAAGACACTGGAGTCTCAGTTGGAGCATGCCTTCTCTTATCCGTACAGTCCCAATTGGCAAGACGCCAGCACACAGAAGCAGTGTGACATGTTTGATCGGCACCTCGGGAACGAGACCCAACTAGCTGTAAATACAGGTAGCAAGGCTCACCATGTAAGCAGGATTCTGCCCTACACCTTTTTCCACAGCACAGGTTGTGTGTGAAGTCGCTGTTCTAGCGCTTGTCATTTCTTCCATAGGTGTTCTAAAACTGCGGAACTTCACACTATTCTGTTCCTTCCTGGTCAGTTATCGGCTCGAGCTCTCAAGCGTAGAAGACTGATTCATGATTTGTAGCGTTTTACGGGCCCTCAGATCCTGCGTTTCAGGACTAAGCATCCTGAAGAGTATCAAAAGACATCTCGCATTTCCTTGGTGTCTTCTTTCCTCGCCTCAATCTTCCTTGGCAAGATCGCGCCCATAGATATGTCTGATGTCTGTGGAATGAACCTTTGGGACATTCAGTCCGGCAGATATAATGAGAAACTCATGGCTTTGGCGGCCGGTACGTCGGATACAAGCGATCTCTCAAGAAAACTTGGCGATGTACCAGAAGATGGCGGTGGCAGCTTTGGGACGGTCTCCGCGTATTTCGTCCAGCGGTTCGGTTTCGATGCATCATGCGAAATAGTTCCATTTACTGGCGACAATCCTTCAACAATCCTTGCACTTCCCCTCCGCCCTCTTGACGCCATGGTATCTCTAGGCACTTCTACAACCTTTCTTATGTCGACACCTCACTATCAACCTGACCCTGCCGTGCATTTCTTCAACCACCCCACTACACCAGGCCTATATATGTTCATGCTGTGCTACAAGAATGGTAATGTTGTCTGCTCCCCTTTGCTCAACCAACTGCGCTGACTTTTTGCAGGTGGTCTAGCGCGAGAACAGATTCGGGACGCTCTTGGCCCCCAACTTCCAGGTACCTCAGATCCATGGTCACTTTTCAATAACCACGCGACAGGCACTCTGCCAATGGGTGCCACAGCTCCCAGCTCTACTCTTAGAATAGCTCTGTACTTCCCCCGCCCCGAGATTGTCCCCAATGTACGCGCCGGCACGTACCGTTACACCTACCACCCAGAAAACCAAATGCTCTCGACTGAGAACGATATGTGGAACCTTCCCACAGACGACTGCCGTGCTATAGTCGAATCGCAACTTCTCTCCCTCCGTCTCCGCTCACGTAACATTGTCGCCCCACCCTCACCAAACCCTGAAAATCTCCCTGCACAGCCACGACGCGTCTACCTTGTCGGCGGTGGCAGTCAAAACATTGCCATAGCGAAACTTGCAGGCGAAATCCTTGGCAGCGTAGAAGGCGTGTACCGCCTCGACGTAGGTGGGAATGCGTGTGCGTTGGGCAGCGCTTACAAAGCTGTTTGGGCTGTTGAGAGAAAGCCTGGAGAGACATTTGAGGAGCTCATAGGGGAGAGGTGGAGAGAAGAGGATTTTGTCATGAGGGTGGCTGATGGCTATCAGGAGAAGCGATATGAGGAGTATGAGAAGGGCGTGGAGGCGCTGGAAAAGGTGGAAGCGGAGGTGTTGAGACAGCAGAATGTAGATGTAGGGAAGGCTGGTACTAGTGGTGCTGGGCAGATTTGAGCAAGGGGGTGACTTGACCCTTCGGGCAGAGCAGGGTTCGTCTATATTTCGCACAATTCCCATGGGCGGCTTCTTGCCCAGCGCTACAACTGTTCATAGCTAGCACACAACCCTTCGCCTACCGCACACTTCGCCTGTTTTCGATTTATGGCTTTTATGCCACTTAACCTATCACGACACTCGTCCATGTTATTCGGCTAAAGGTAACACAGTAAGGCGAAACCGTGGCCAGAAACCACCAAACTCCAAACACAAAAACCCATCGAAACAGACTAGAGCGCAGTACATGAAAAAACGCACTGTGAGATGTATTGGATTACATGTCAGGTGTAATACTGTGGATCCACCTAACCCAGCCCTTCTCTTGCAAGTCGAAAATTTGGAGTAAAGATATTCCAATGGAAAATTTGAGGGTAAGTTTATATACATGAACATATGATCTATTAAGATGTAGTAGATATACTCCAGATGTAATGCCTCGAACCGTTTCCACCCAAGTTTTTCCTTGTAAGTCGTTTTTAGTGAAGACAATCATTATGAGCCAGCCTTTGACATAGTATTACATAAACCTCTAGCATGCGAGTCCTCTTAGTGTATCATAACCACTAAACCCGCAACGTACGCAACAGCAATCAAAAGCCTCCCAAACATCCAGTCGCTGCTCATTCCTCTCGAACCTGTTCCCTTGGCAGGAGCAGGCTTAATAGTAGACTGAGGACCCACACCCGCATTCCCAGAAGGCGTACCACCCAAAGACGACGAAGCCGCACCAAAAGACCCATTGTTTCCAAGAGCCGAGAAGATTAGCCCACCAAGCGCAGCATTCTGGGACGCTGACGCCGTCATCGATGGTCCTATCTGAAGAGTGCGACTGCCAACAACAAGCTCACTAGTTCCTTGCTCGAAAGCCGAGACGGCAGGGCCGGAGTATGTGACCGCTTTGCCTCCTTCGGTGACTATGGCGCCTTGCGTTAGGACTATCTCGTTGCTTTGTATAGCGCCTGTAGGAGGGGTGTAGCTGGGTAGGAAGGTCTGGGTTCTGCCATCTACTATCACCGCGGTGCTGCCAACAGAGATGGAAGTTCCAGATATGGTTGTTTGAACACCTGGTGTTAGCGTTTGACTGCCGATGATCAGACCACCATTGGAGACTTGCTGTACGGCATTCCCTCCAATCACGAGTGGTGCGGGCGTTTGTAAGGGAGCAGAAACAGCAACATTCGGGAGAGAATAAGTGGTGCCGGCCAGAGCAATGTTACTGCTGCCTACTGAGACGACGTCTCCAGATATAGTAGTCTGTGCGCCTGGCGTAAGTGTCTGGCCAGCGACAACGATGCCGCCGTTTGAAAGCTGTTGCACGGCCTTGCCACCAATTGATACCGTAGCTGGAACTTCGAGCGGTGTGGCATCTATAGGGGTGGGAAGAGCATAGGTGCTGCCACCAACGACGACGTTGCTGGAGTCAACAGAGACGACTGACCCTTGGACTGTGACTTGGCTGCTTTGTGCGATCGTTTGGCCTGCTATGACGACCCCACCACTTGGGGCCTGCTGTATAGGCTGGCCGCCGACCAGTAGTGGAGGAGCTGTGTGGGCTGGGAGAGCATAGGTCGCGCCACCAACAACTACGTTACTGGTGCCGACAGATACGACCGATCCTTGGATAGTAGCTTGGTTGCCTTGAGCAATCTTCTGGCTCCCTATGACTATACCGCCCCCTGGAGCTTGCTGTATGGCTTGATTTCCGACCAGTGGGGGAGCAGGTGTCGCTAGAGGACGAGCGTAGGTGCTGCCACCAACGAGAATGTTGCTAGAACCGACCGAAACCGCTGACCCTTGAACGGTGGCTTGGCTGCCTTGTGCAATCGTTTGACCTGCTACGACGATGCCACCACTTGGGGCCTGCTGGACTGGTTGACCGCCAATTGCTGGTGGAGCAGGCGCTCCAGTAAGCGCAGCAGCAGTAGAGACTGGAAGAGCGAAAATGCTACCGCCGATGTTCAGGTTGTTTGCACCAACAGAAACGACCGAACCTGCAATAGTAGCTTGAGTGCCTGGATTGATTGTTTGACTTCCAACGATCAAATTCCCATTCGATGCGTACTGCGCGGCTTGACCCCCAATGGAGAGAGGAGCAGGTGCTCCCAAAGCCACAGGAGTCATAGCTGCAGCCGTGGGAAGAGCATAGGTGCTGCTGCCAATGGCGACGTTGTTAGTACCAACAGATATAACAGAGCCCGCAATAGTAGCTTCGCTTCCCTGCGCAATTGATTGGCCGCCAACGAGCAAGCCGCCGTCCGGGGCTTTCTGTACTGCTTTTCCAGCAACCGCGAGTGGCTCAGTACTTCCTAACTGTACTGGCGCAGGAGGCGTGGCGACCGGAAGGGCGACTGCTGGACCTGCGGCCGGGTGTGCAACAGCAGCATTATTCCCGTTCTCTATTGGGTTGTTGGGGCTGGCTTGTGGCTGGGCTGGATTTGCAGCAGCGACGTTACCGCCGGCTTGTGGCGCATTGCTGTTAATTGTATTTGGCTGAGCAGCGTTGGGTTGAGCAGGGTTGCCGTTGCCTCCTACTGGTGGATTGTTGAACTTGTCTTGCGGCTGAGCAGGGTTCCCACTGCCTCCTTGGGGAGCGATGACGCTGCTCTGTGGCTGTCCAGGGGTTGCAGGAGCGAAATTACCACCTCCTGATGGATTGATGGGGAGGTTCTGAAGCGGTGCGGGACCCGAGGGAGCTACATTACTTCCATCTGGTGGAGGATTTCCAGGGTTGGTTTGTGGCTGAGCCGGCGCTTGAGGAGCAAGGTTGCCCACATTCGGCGGATTGTTGGCGTTTTTTTGTGGCTGGGCCGGGTTTTGGGGAGCAGTGTTACCCTGAGCAGGAGGACTAATAGGGATGGCTTGTAGCTGGGTGGGACCTTTAGGCGCCAGATCACCTGCATTAGGTGGTGGGTTGTTGGGGATGATTTGCAGTTGCGTTGGACCTTGATGCTGAGCCCCGGTGTTGGTTTGAGGATCTATCGGGGACGCAGCAGCTGGCTTTGCGGGACCGTACTGAGGGTTGGCTGGGGGAGCAGCCCCTGGGTTGATTGCAGGGGCTTTCACTGGATCGGCTGGAGGCACTGCTGCTTGGTTTGGAGGTGCATTTTGAGGATTTGGGTTAGTTTGTGCAGCTGGATTTGCAGGCGCGTTGATTGGATCCGCTTTTGGCGCAGCAGGCGGGTTTGCTGGTTGGTTCACTGGATTGGCCGGAGGAGCATTTGGCGGGTTAGCTGGTGGTTTCACCGGATTAGCTGGAGGAGCATTTGGCGAGTTTGCAGGAGCTTGCTGAGGATTGGGAGCAGGCGCCGCAGGTGAATCTCCTAATGCATTTCCGGGGTCTGCTGGTGCTGCTGCTGGCGTGGGTTGTGGCGGATTAGATGAGTTCACCGGCCCCGGGATTGGTGAATTACCTGCAGGAGGATTTGGTGGTGGCCCGTTGTTTCCTGGACTAGCTGCGGGTGTTGGAGCAGGAGTGGCTGGTGTTGGAGCAGCGGGAGCTTGAGCGGGAATCGTAGTAGCAATAGGGCCGGTGTCAGTGACCGGTCCCGCTCCGGCAACTGGTGGTGGTGCTAGCTGACTCTGTTTTTTCAAGACGCTTGGTGGATCGTAGGCTCCAGCAAAGAATGGCTGGCAAGTAGCCCAAGACGGATCAACATTTTGTAAGCCTGTCGCCATGGAGATACGTGGATTGACCCATGGTGGACAACCGGGCTTGGATGAGGTAGTGGGGACAATAGGATTGTAATAAAGCGAGGAGAAATTGATGGTGTGGAATCCACCTGCAATAACACTTTCAGTGCAGCCCGGCCCTGGAATTTCGAGAGTGCCATAAGCGAGGAAACTCGACGAATATCCCAGCGTGTAGGCTGCAAAAGATGGCCCAATTGTCTCGAGAACGTTCGTATTGCATGTCGGCGTCGCTCTTAGCTGGCTGTACACAACGTAAACGGACGGAGAAGTGCTGAGGAAATAGTTAGCAGAACGTTCATAGTCCCCAAATCTGGATTCGTTTACAAAGTGAAACCATTCTCAACTTGAGTATATGGTTGGGCCGCGTTGTAAGTGACATTCGAAGGGTGCGCTGCATCATCGGGCTCCCAATAGATTAATTGAACACCCCCAGCAGCCTCTATGATGCAAAAGTCGCATCCTCCAACCGCTGATATCGCCGAAGTTGTGGTTGGAGTCGATGAGTTGGTGAGGCGAGGATAAAGTCTGGCTTTGGCATTTGGAAAAAACAAACACCACAAAAACACTAGCTTCCAGGACTTATGAAAGTTAAACATCTGAAAATATCGACATGGGGTAGAGACAGTAATTCTTTACAAAAGTTGCAGCGTTGGTGGCGTGGTTCGAAGACGATGTATATTCATACTGAGCAGCGGCCATCTAGTATTGCCGACGAAAGAGAGTAACTAGTACTTCAGCCTCAGCACGATGGTGTGCGGCAAGATTTGTCAGGTCCATTCTGACTGCAGGTACCATGTAATTCGGGTTCTCGGGAGCGATCACGACTACTACTAGCTGTCCCATGCCCCACAGGCTTACGTGGCACCGGTTTGCCCGGAATTGGACAGGGAAAGTGATTATCAGGCTATAGCAAAACGAAGCGTCGCGGTATCAAAAGCGTGATATGTAGGCGCGAAGGGTCCGCTCATCTCGGAATTCCCCATTCGCAGACAAGATATTAGAAGGCTTGCATAACAGAACGTGAAATGACGAGATAAGGTAAGATTGGGAGGCCTCACAGCAATTATCATTGGCACTGTTAAAGGTCGTGAACGAATGTTGATCCTTCAAAAGGAAATGTAACCATGCAATAATACGTAAGATGGAAGCTTGGAAATCACGGGCCTTGAGATAGGCGTTTGAAATCGGCCATGAGGCGCAGTCAGTCACGGTTGTAGAATAGCGTGAGAGACGCGAGGCACACAAGTCTATGGTAAGGAGGTACTAGGTACTACTACCTTACAACCTGCATTGCGGCTTGCAGATTCGGAGAACTGCCTTGATCCAACCCTTGTGGTCAAGTTTCATCAACCGGGTCGTCTGAAACACCCGAGAGATACGTAGAACTAAGGTAGTCAGGAATCATCAGAGTTCGCTTGCCAACTACTGGCTGATGATTCAGGAACCTGCATCGGGCGGGATACCCTAGTACCTAGCCTCTAGGCATGCTCGAGCTCGGTCGGGTCCGTTACTAAAAATTAGGGGTGCGCGCTATAGAACTACTAAGTGCAAGCCCTTAGCCCCCGAGCTTGATGAGGCGAAGCGCAAAGATAGCGTGAAGAGCTGAACAGCGCATCGCATCGCCTGGGGCTAAAATGTACCTTACCTTATGTTTCCGTAATCCTAGCCGCCGAAGGGTACGTACAGTAGCTGAATTCAGAATGCGCGTGCTCACTCCTGCCACACATTGGCTTTAGAACTAGCCTTTAGGTTTCAAGGCACCCGTTGTCCGTTGACTAAGCTACCTTCGTTAGTGGGGGGCCTAAATACATATTAATATATTTTGAGCGAACGAGCTGAAAATTTAGGTAGAGACTTAGCAGACGTCATCTATAGCGGTTGCGTGCAAAGAAATTTCACCCTCCACTGGTGCTCTAGACTCAATGTCCTGTTTTCAGTGTCGATGCAGAGTCCTGTTCCCTCTCTTCCTCTTCCTCTTCCTCTTCCACTGATAACTGACAAGTTGTCAACCTTTGTCTGCTTCTCGCGTACATTGAGGCCGATTAGTCATCGCTGACACCCAGAGCTCGACTCTTTGAATCTTTCCCTGATCTTGGTAGACCCTGGCTAAAGTCGCCACGGAATCTTGAACGTCCTATGACATTTAGCGGACTTCACCCCAGCTAGCCTGTACATAGTGCAGTGGTCACGTCCGAGTTCGATCAGACCTATCTTGCTATCTGAAACACTATCGTGTATCCTTATAAACGTGCGAGGGCCCAGTTATGGCAAAGTAGGAATGGTGCGGCGTAAGGATCCACGGCATCATCCTTCCCCTTTCCTACTCAATCGAGTTTCGCGAGCAAACTCTTCCCATTAGAATTACGAGCAACAGGTTCAATAATTGCTGGGGAGCAGTTGATCTTCTCTTCTCCAAATGATGTCTATAAGGGCATCCTTTCTTGGCATAATGAAAACATTCCAGCAATCGGCTCTGTGCGTGTAAGGGCACCCTTTTTGGTACACATGAGGCCGTTTCAGCAGTCGAGCATCGCTGGTCTATGCGTGTCAGGGCAGCCTTCTTTCTCACAATTGACGCCATCCTAGCAGTCCGGCATGGTTTGCTAGTCTCGACTGGGCGCCTCATTTGCCGTCTGCTGTTCCACAGGTTCAGTAGGATTACCATCACGGGTTCTAGCTCTGGTATCGGAGAATATAGATCTCGATTGATGAAAGTCATTATTGGGTGTTACCTCTTTGATGTTGTCGTCCACCTTCGACGGTTCGCTTTCCACACTGGCTTCCCCCTTGGCTTCTTAGTCCTTGTCGGCCTTGCCTTTCTCATGCTTGGCATTTACTGTCGTCACTCGCACTCTTTTCCTCACCCTTTGTAGCCTTCATGGCGAAGTTCTTGCTCGCTTTCTCCGTTGCATCATCAAGCACATCCTCTGTCGCTATTTCAGCATCTGCTCCTTTCCTCTTGACCTTCAAGTCTTCATTCTCCCCTTTCAACTTCTTGATCAAGGCAATTTTCCTCACAGAAATTTGACCTGCTTTGCACTGCTTGCCCTCTTACTCTTTCGCTGCCTCTTCCACTGCTTCCCTGCCTTCAAACTCAGCAGTTCCCTTCGTAGCTTTTTCTTGTGAGGAACCTTTCTTTGCACTGGCTGATTCCTGTTAGTCATTCTTTTTCTTCTGGGCCTCTGCCGTCAATCTTCGCTCGTTGATCATAATCGCTTGCGCTTCCACGCCCAAATGCAGCGCCATGGGATCTGTTAGCTCTACCTTTGCAGCATAGGGGCGCTATGTGGAATCGAAGTCTTCTTCAGCTTTCTTACTATCTTTGCATACCCGGCCGACCAGATCATGGTCATCGCTGAGCTTCGACTTCCTACAGGACTTAGACTGCCGCGCCATCTCTTCCAATGTCCACTGCCCTAGGCAGTTTATCTCCTTCCCCGATAGCTGTCAGGTCAAGAACATAAGATGGCCTCACTCTATGTGTATGAGCCCGCACTCTAGCGTGCACTTGGGTATGATTTCGCTTGGGTATGAATTTCATTGGGTTATTCTTGTTGGCGGCTGGACTATTGAGTTTGCATATTTGGCGCCTTTTGAGGCATTGGCTGATTTGGCTCAGTCCTGGGACACTGGGACGGCAAGGCTATGGGTAGAGTCCTTGGGCCCTCTTTAAGAATCTGGGCTCTATACTCTTGGCTTCACAAAACTCGGTGCGCACGGGACCTTGTGTACATAGTTGGCGACGACCGACTCTTAACGCTCGGTGCTTTCAGGCGATGACTTTACTTGGTCCGCTGCTTGCATCACTTTTTGAACCGCAGCCTCGCCATTGCCTTTCATGGTCTCCAGGGCTACTTCAGTTCTGCCAATACCTTCGTGGATCTTGCGCTGAACCTGGTACAACTTGGCAACCCCTATCCGCCGGCGGATTTAAGCAAGGCCATTGGAAGAGAGGGAAGATTTCACGCATTAACAGGAGGACTGCATCCGAAGCTCAACGGCAAAGAGAAGGATGCAATGAAATATTACATCCAATAGCGAAGTGGCAATGTCAGACTAACATAACGCCCGGCATCGAAAGGTGGTAACCATGTAGTTTCAGCCCGCCAAGCACAGCCCCTTTCCGGAGTGCTGCGATCCCCAACTGCGACGTTTGCACTGCAGCATACTCTGCATGCCAGAGTATTGGCAGTAGTGAAGTCTTGTGTGGTTTGAAGGCATATCCACATTAATGTCATTGGCAATGTCCGTAGAGCTAACAGGGAGCAGGTTGTTTCTTCGATGAGCTCCACGAAGTTTACCTCCCGTAGCTCTGGCTACAGGAACAATTCCACAAAATGCTAGTCACTTTCGTCTCGCTCAGACAGTTTCCCGTTTTACAGCCGCGATGAAAAGACGATTGTTACTTAAGTCTAAGTTAGTCTGAACATTAAGTGGGGGTAAATGTCCAAACTAGTCTGCAACCCGCAAATGGTCTGGCACTTCAAGGCTCGGAAGGGTGAACGGTCCCAACAACGGCCCGCTAGTGTATGCCGGTGCCAAGACGTTTAGCCCACAATCCACTATGACGCTGAATTTTCTATTGTGATGGTCTTATGATTTAGTGATCCAATGGAGGTACTTTCAGGCCAGAATGCTGGCAATTTTCAAGCGACCCTAAGAGGTGGCAAAAGAAAGGCCCAGCCTATCGAAGCTCAACACCCAAAGAAAGTTCGAGGCAATCATAAATCAGTCAGTAGCGGTCGGTTTTCAGAACGCCCAGAACCGTTGCTCTTGCTGATATGAATGCAGCTTCTGAGAGCTCAGACTATGCATCGGGCTCAGAGAGCGATGGAAACGACAACGACCATGTCGAAAGCAGCGCACCCACACCGACCACCCCTATCTCCTCAAGGGCCTCTCCCCGGCATCCTTCCGACCTTCACAAGACCCACCATTGTCCTTACGAAGATTGCAGCAAGTCCTTCAATCGCCCAGCCAAGTTGGTCCAGCATCTCCGCTCGCATACTAATACCCGGCCATTTGTCTGTCCGCATACCCCATGCACCAAACGTTTTCTGCGCGAATCCCACCTGAAACATCATGTGAAGTCAGCACACTCGGACATTCGTGACTATGTCTGCGAGTGGGGAGAGTGTGGTAAGAGATTCATTACTGCGACACGATTGCGAAGGCATCACGCTGCTCACGAAGGAAGGGAGAAATTCAAATGTACAGTTCTAATTTGCGGAATGACATTCCGAAAGCATGCGACCTTACAAAAGCATATCACGACAGTCCACGAAGGCGGCCGTCCATTCGTTTGCGAACTGTTGGATCACAATGGCACGACATGTGGCGCAGGTTTCAATACTGAAGGCCAGAAAAAATCTCACGCTGGCAGAGTCCATGGAACTAAGACATTCCTATGTACAATATGCGTATCTCAAGCGGAAGCGAGCAATCGAATGGCGAGTGCTGGGGAGGGCAATGCCACGTTCTCGACTCACGCCGATCTACAAGCCCATATTCAGAACGAGCATCCTCCAACGTGCGTAGAGTGTGGTCTCAAGTGCACCTCCAAAAGCGGACTGAAAAGCCATGTTGAGGTCATACACGGAGGCCTTGAGCTCGATGAGCGAAGAACTCATGTCTGCCCAGAACCGGACTGTGGGCGTGCTTTTACAAAGAAGGGGAACCTCAATGCACATATTCAGATCAGTCATGCTGGTAAACGATTCGTTTGTGGTAACATCGATCCGAAGACACTGAACGATGTCGAAGGTTGGGACGGCTCGAATGCCTGCGGAGCAAGCTCGACGTCAAAGAGGAATCTGGAAAGACACGTTCGCACTATGCATTTGGGCTTGGAGTCATTGGACAAATCTAAGGGGAAGGAGGAGTCCAAAGTATCTGGAACGACCCTTCGGAAGAATCCAGTGTCCGCCCTGACAAGGCTCACCGGCGCTGGCTATGATTACGAGACCGGTCGGGATATTGTCTGCATTGTTCAAGGCTGCAATCATCGCTTTCTCAGAGAATATGACCTGGACATCCACCTACACTCGCATCACGGGTTTTCTGACCTAGGAATCCAATATATGCTAACAGAAACCAAGCTATGTAGTCGTCCGACTTTGCAAGGACCTCCCAATCTTGGAACAGACCAGGATCTCGAAGCTGAGAGGGTGTTGGATATGCAGTTCCGGAGCGATGTTACCATGGGAGATACTAAGAAATCGCTCGAGGCGGGGGCTCTTGAGAATGGACATTTCTGGCTCGGTGGAGAACGATCCCAGATGGTGAAATTTGGCGATGAATGGCTACACGATGAGATGGACATGCAGCGATTGGTCGACGAAGACTACGACCCGGAAAGCACGAAGAAGAGCGAAGGACATGCTGCCCAGGATGTCGATATGATCGACCCCAGCCTCAAATGAAAGGCTTGGCGCGTTATTTGGGCCTCTTGGCCTGACTTGTGATAGATCGTAGATACCCCATAGAGTTGACACAGCTTAATAATGTAGCTAAAATCTTGTGCATTTGCATATTCAGTATTAAGCGTCCTGAATTTGTGCGTTACAGCCAGGAACAAAGTTTCCTAAGACGCTCGCGTGCCGGTGACACTTATCCACGAAACACTCCACATTATCAGAAACACCACCTTGATTTTTCCAAAACATGTTCACAGAAACTACCGATGCATAGTCTACTTACTCGATGCTAGCAAGCCATTCTAGCTCCTTGCAAGTTAACAGTCTGCTCTCATAGCGGACCACACAGCGTCTCCATGACTCGGTAGCATAGGGCCAGGCGATTTTGAGACGACAATAGATGACCATCAGGAGCTGTCATACCTGAAGGTCTTGTTCCGGAGGAGCTGAATTCGGGCTTCACACTGAGCCTGGGGAGGAGGGGTACTGGACAATGGACGCACAGGCATGTAATGCATCTACTCGCTGCTTGGCCTCATCGTCTTTCCCGTGCTTCCGTTGCTAACTCTGCTGTGGAACGCTTAGGTCCAGAACGCTATAGAGGTTGCTTTCGATGCCCGTGCAGATCAGACCCTCAAATCCCAAGCCTTCGACTTCCTCAATCAGCTTCGTTCCGAACCGCAAGGATGGCAAATATGCTTCTCTCTTGCAATGCGAGACCCGAGAGCTACAGAGGTCGTCCGCCATGTCTCACTAGACATCGTGAATAATGCTATCAAAACCGGGCAACTAGGCGATCAAGACTTCGCGTTCGTGAGGGATAACATACTGGCATATGTGCGGAACATCTACGGTGGTGCTCAGAACATCAACGCCCAGTATGACTCGATTACCATACAAAATAAGATCACTCAAACCATGACGAATCTCTTCACAGCGTTGTACGCCACGCAATGGACGTCATTCTTCCATGATATCCTAGGATTGACAGCAACTGCTGGCTCTGGTACAAGGGACAACGCGGCCGGGGTCATGCTATACCTTCGAATCCTGATCTCAGTGCATGATGAGATTGCTGACGTTCTCGTACCCAGGTCTTCCGAGGAACAAAGAAGGGACAACGATCTTAAAGATCTAGTGAGGCAACGGGACACAGCAATGATAGCGTCCTCATGGCATGAGATTCTTGCTCAGTGGAGGTCTAGAGATGACCGTATCGTCGAGCTCTGCCTCACAGCTATCGGAAGCTGGGTTGCCTGGACGGAGATTTCTCTGGCGGTGAACGACTCATTGCTCAATCTGCTTTTCCAGTATCTGGACATTCAGCACATCTCGGATGGTAACATCCAGATTAACCAGCGAAGGGAGGCTGCAATCGAGGCTTTCATTGATATTTTGAGCAAAAAGATGGGTGCAAGTGATAAGCTCGAGCTGGTGGAGTTTCTCAGGGTCAACGAGGCTGTTTCACAGCTGGTGGAAAGCCGAGAGTTGTCTGAATTGCGAAACACTGCAATCTATGATACTGACCTTGCAGAGAACGTAGCTAAACTCGTCAATAATACTGTCTCTGATGTTGTCAAAGCTCTGGATAGCTCAAAAGATAACGATCCAACATCGCGGCGCGGTATCTCTCTGCTCGGAATCTTTCTACCACACCTCCTGCGTTTCCTCTCGGACGAGTACGACGAAATCTGTTCGACGGTTATACCTAGTCTGACGGACCTCCTTACGCTCATGCGGAAGAAGTCGAAATCCAATAGCCTTGTTGCTTCAGAAATCTCACCTATGCTGCCTATCATTCTGGAGGTCGTCATTGCCAAGATGAAATACGATGAGACATCTTATTGGGGTCATGATGACACTCAAACGGACGAAGCAGAATTCCAAGAACTTCGGGGACGATTACACAACCTGCAAAAGGTGATTGCTGAAGTTGACGAGGGCATGTATATTGAAAAGATCAGAAACATTGTTGTGTCTACCTTTGATAAGCTTCAAAGCCAGAATGGCCAACTCGACTGGAGGGAGCTGGAGTTGGCTATGCACGAATTGGATTTGTTCGGAGACATAGCTTATAAGAAGCATGGGCTATACAGCAAGACCAAGCCTGTCACGCTAGCTGCAGAGCAACTGATTGGCATGATGTTTAGGCTTGTCGAGACAGGTGACGTTTGCGAAGCTACGTGCAACAAGCAGTTGCTGATAATGAACAGGTGTTGCTTCGTTCTCACATCCTGCCATACAGCTACAATACATGGTCATTTGCGAACGATATCATGCTTTCTTCGAGGCGAATCCACAGCTGATTACTCCGGTCCTGGAGAATTTTGTGCGCTTTACGCACCATGACCATATCAAGGTCAGGTTGAGGTCTTGGTATCTCTTCTACAAGTTCGTCAAGCATGTACGACTCTATGTTGGAGACATTGCAGAAACTGCGATCCAAGCGTTGAGTGACCTGCTTCCCATCAGAGCCGAATTGTCTGAAGAGCCAGCGGAAGATGACAACGACGACCCCTCGTCGAGTGAGAGTGGTCAGTCTGCAAACGCAAGATTTGAAAGTCAATTATACCTGTACGAGGCCATTGGCTGTATCTGTTCCGCTCATGCTATTCCTCCAGAGAAGCAGGCGGTGCTCATCAGGTCAATTGTCAATCCGCTATTTGCTGACCTGGAAACGCATCTCGGCCCAGCGAAGAACGGTGATACGCGAGCTATTTTGCAAGTCCACCACTTGATCAAGGCATTGGGCACTCTCGCGCAAGGGTTTTCAGATGGCATGCCGAAAAGTCCTTCCACTACAGCACCAGCACCCCCAGACATCATCTCAGAAGAATTTGCGCAAGTCGCTGAAGCGGTACTCGTTGCTCTGGAGCGGTTGAGGTCTTCGCTCGACATCAGGGAGGCTTCAAGATCGGCATTCGCCCGGCTCGTTGCTCCTGTGGGTAGTCGAATCTTACCTCAACTTCCAAGGTGGATTGATGGACTCTTATCTGAAACTTCGACCAAGGATGAGATGGCCATGTTATTAAACCCTCTTGTTCAAGTGGTCTTCAGGTTCAAATCCGAAATATACGACGTACTCAACACCCTCCTTGCTCCATTGCTCCAGCGAGTCTTTGCCGGCATCGCAGAACCTGTGACGGGAACAGATGACGAGATTCAGCATGTGGAATTGAAGCGCGAATATCTGAACTTTCTGCTGAGAATCTTGGAAAACGGCCTGGAGTCTGTCCTCGTCAGCGAGCGTAAGTGGCTTCCATGCGCAGTGACACAAGGGTTTTCCTGACATGACACAGCTAATCAGCCTATATTCGCCACTGTGGTCTCTACCATTGAGCATTTTGCCAAAGATGTCAATGACTTCCAGACCGCGAAATCAGCATTTACTGTCTTGAGAAGCATGGTCGTTGCATGGGGTGGTCCTGATCTCGAGTTGCCCTCATCAACGTCGACGAACGCGAACATGGTCAGCAGCAAGCCGCAACCCAAGCTCCCTGGGTTCGACAGCTTTATGATGACGACGTTCTCCCCTGTCTGTTGGGCAATACCCAGCAATCCGAACTTTGACCCAAAGGATGCACAAGGCCAGCTAGTCCTTGCCGAAGCTGCTGTTCTACAAAAAGCCATCTACGCCAAGACCGGACAGACGTATCTCACATATCTACGAGACATGGAATTAAGCGGCATGGGAATGAATAGCGGCACGATAGAAGAGTATCTCAATGCATTGTGCAATTTTGATACCAAAGGTTTCCAGAGATTTTTCCAGGTATGCTTGACCTCTCTTGACCATCAAGGTTCTCGACTGACATGACCTTAGAATCTTGTACAGAGAAGTACTCGATGACATGACATAGATCATGTTCTCCAATGAGATGTAGGGTTAGCGATGCATTGTAGGCGTATTACCAAAGAAGGAGGATTGGCTTGGCATCTACGGATCATCTGATGGCGTTAGCGACATTTGTGATACCTCGTTGTATTAGACCCTTGATACCTCATTTTATTTTATCCCGGTTCTCATGTATAGAGAATGGATCACCATGCTGCCTGAATTCGATGCTAACTCCTATCGTTGTCCACGTTTACCCGCTATCTCATCACTCCAGAGTGGTTTCATGATACGCGGCGTTCTTCTTCTTTATTGACACTAGAGGCTGAGTTGCTCAATGTTCA
Organism: Stereocaulon alpinum; assembly: GCA_018257865.1. Taxonomy (NCBI): domain Eukaryota; kingdom Fungi; phylum Ascomycota; class Lecanoromycetes; order Lecanorales; family Stereocaulaceae; genus Stereocaulon; species Stereocaulon alpinum. Next base: position 135,977 of record JAEUBA010000046.1, on the reverse strand, counting down.
CAGCGCCGGTAGTACCTCTCAGCCCGATTTCCTGAATCTCCATCACAACATATTTCTCCCCGAAATCCTGCTCCCACATTGCCCTTATTCCCGGGTATATGTACGCTCTCACGTCCTCGTCCTCGTCCTACCCATCACCCATACCCATACCCATACCCATCACCTAACCATCCATCCCCCATCCCCTTCATCTCCCATCATCCTCAAATAAATTCACCCCCCATAAACATCATCCTCACACCCAGCCCACCAAAAAGCCGACATGGACAGAGACTAGAGTCCTTCAATCTCGTCGTGTCATATCACGTCATATCATATCTCCTTGATGATCTCCCCTCCCCCCCTCCCTCCCTCCCTCCCTCCCTCCCTGCCTGCCTGCCTGCCTTATCAACTCTCATCGAGGTAGGTAGTCGGCTAAGTAGGAGTAGGAGTAGGAGTAGGGCTGGCTATATGATCGGTTGAGGCTGGACGGGGATGTGCAAATAGGATTTGTAGTGCTGGGTTGGCTTGGGGAAGTAGAAGGGGAAGGGGGTTGCGGTGTGTTTCTGTGTGTGAGGAGGGTGAGTATGGGTGGGAGAGAACATGAGGCGAGAGAAGGTGTAGACGAGAAAGGGAGGGGATAGAGGATTGGAGGATAAGAGGGAATGTGTGTATCTGTGAGGCTGGGGGAATGGGTAAAGGTGAAATGGTGGGTGGGTGCGGTAGGGCTTGTGCGACTGGGAATTTTAGGGTGGGGTTTTGGAGGGGGAGGGGAAAAGGAACAGGGGGATGATGGTGTGGGATATGAGGAAGTGGTAATGAATCTGTAACTTTGGGGCGGACGAGACAGTGAGTGGAGAAGGAAGGGATTGGTATGTAGGAAGGGCATGTGCTACAGTAAAAGTATCAAGGGAGCGATGTGCACAAAGGAGTCAATTCGAAAATGGAATTCCATTTCGATCTGTAATGATAAATGGCTATCTGAGAGCAGTAGCAAGCTCGACGTCCAGTGGACGGAGACGTGGTGGTATCGTAAAGTCTATGAAACGCCAGTGAAGTGATGATGTTGAAAGGAAAATGAATAAACGGTCTAGGGGAATGATGCCGGTGCCAGTAGCCTATTCAAGATTTATCGACTGTCGAGTTGTCCGTGACATGGATGGATTGAGCGCTTGATAACGTTGAGGATCTCCGTGCCGTTGGTTGATGAAAAACATTGTCCACGAGCAAACGAACCTCTTGCGAAGTTGGGATGCTGAGCTGACAACCAGGAATAGAAACGACGAGTGGAATTGAAAAAGTGGATTGTGAAGAGTGATGCCCGCAACACGAATGTTGGCGCCAAGCGGTACCTGTAAAATCCAATCCATAAAGAGTGTAGTGGTGGCACAGAACACCGTTTTCATGCCGATGATATGATCGTAAACATCACCGTCCTGCGGGTAAAACGACACAGTAACATGGAAGCTATCATGTCGGGGTTGCCGTCCCAGCGGCAAGGAAACGTAAAGATGACCAGGGTCAAGTCATAAGCGAGGAGATGATGTCCATAGGCATGGTATGAGAATAGACAGCCGTGGTTGTTGGTATAGCATATCCATGAAAGAGTTCATAGCGAATAACAGTGCTGACTACGCCGTTTGCCCTTGACAGTAGCACTCCAGCTGTATCCGTGATGCGTGCGTAGACTCCTCACAATGCTAAAGCTTCGTGTATCGGATCCGTTGATATTGACAGTTAATCGGAAGGAATTTCGATCCGTATATGAAAGAAGTAGAAGCAAACTTTTGGTGGTTGGAGCAAGCCATGCGTGGTATAGAGGATTTTCGGTCCATGCATCAAGCAGCTGGACTCACAGCCGGGCTCGATGCAGGACTAAGGCTGTCTGATTTCGCCTCAGGGTGGCTCCTACGCTCGTTCTCTTTTTGAACCAAGCGTTCCACGTACTCTCGTCCTTCACCCGCCTCGAGGCTGGATGTCATGGCACTAGAACCAGCGAGCATATAATCGCTTTGTCCCTCCAACATCATTGGAGTCATTGGCTCATTGGGGCTCTTGAGTGGGGTGAGGCGAGGAGGGCTCTGGGGCTTGGCAAATTTGCCCGTATTGGTGACGTGGTCGCGCTGGTATTGCTGGAGCTTCTGTTGAGCATCAGAGCCACGTCCGAGTCGAGGCTGGGATGTAATGGAGCGCGAGTGTCGATGGGCGGTGGAAGCCTGGCTGGAGTCTTTAGAGGGGAAGTTCGCTGGATGGAATTTCCCTAGACCGGATAGGTTCAAGTTCCCTGCTGGACGCCTCTCTTTTGGACGATTGCTGCCAAAGGAAGTCTGGTTGGGCGAGGAAGGAGAGAGGGGAGATGTAGGTGTATATGGTTGTGCACCAGTTCTTGAGGCCATGGGTTGGAATCCACGCTGAACGCTGGGAACTGATTGGTCCTTGGACATCTTCTTACTTCCAGAGTAATATGGCGTCAAGGACTGGCTGATATGTTGTCTTGGCTTTAGAGGATTGTCAATATCAAAGTATTGTCCAGGTGGCACGCGGGCAGTCAATGGCGTCCCAGTCGGCGAGAAAAGGGCCGGATTTCGCTTGCGTGGCGGAATAGGGATGGGTGCTGAAGGTTGGTGCGGAAGTGTCTCGGGAACGGTGGCGAGTGGCTCTCCGAGTAGTGGCCTATTAGCAATCGAAGACAGATCGAGGTGAGGTGGAGGTTGCTGGGAGAGTGTATTTGTTTGAGATCTACGACGATTGGTGAGACTTGCTGAGCGGTGGCGTTCGGTAGTTGTGCTCCTCGCGCGAGCTCTCAGGCCTTGACGACTTCCTGACCCTTGGACATTGATGGATGTGACTGTAGGAGCGTTGTCAAGATTGAGTCTTGAAAGTGGAGAGGTAACTTCCTGTTCGTCGTCGTCGGCGTCAGAAGAGGGAGGAGATGGGGAAGTGGGCTTAGATAGATAAGGTGCAGGTGCAGGTGCAGGTGGCCCCATCGTGGGCGACACGCAGGGTCTTGACTTTGCTCACGCCACCTACTGTACGCCCAGAAACGCTAGAGATCCTTTAGGCTTTGGGGGTTGTTTGGGGGCCGCTCTAGGAAGCTTGTGTGGGGATAGTAGAGGATCCTGTTGGCTGTGCAGCTTGCTCCGGGGGCGCGCGGGGGCCCTAGCTGGCTAGCGAGCCGCTTTAACCGGGAACGCGGGGCTGTCAAGGCGCGTAACGGGGAAAAGATTGACAAGTCTAAAGTATGGGAAAAGTAACGGGAATGTAAGAAATTGGGGTATGTGGTGTGATAGTAGTAGTAGTGCTGACTGTGGTTGTTGGAGTGTATTCGCTGTTGAACTCGAAAGGTGGTTGAAGAGTGAAATGTGGTGCAGGCCAGCGGCGTTGCTTTAACGGAGCTGTGTCCGCGTATTTCCCGTCAGGAACCGAAATCCCACTTTGCGATTGCCATTCGTTCGATTTTGACTCAAGAATTGTGGGTACAAGGCGAACGCCAAGTTTTGTGCAAGTTATGCAAAGCAAAGCATAGCACTAATGGTTTCTTGACGAAAGAGATGAAGAAGGAGCACCATTGAATTCAACTCAGAGACAGGTCGTTCTTTACTCGAGGAAGGAAACGCGAGCTAAACATCTGATGCAGGGGGTTTGATTGGTCGATAAGATTGGAAGATAGCCGTAGTAGATCATTAAGTACCTTGGCTGTAATTATGTCCAGAGCAAGAACTTTGAATCAACAAGCTGTGCAATGTGATTCGTAACGGGCAGACAATCAAATATCTGGAAATGGTATCTTCGCTTGTATGTGCACATCTCTCTCCGCTGGGTATCCCGGTCACATCTTTTTGAATGGCGGTAGATCTCCATCCCAGTTGATCTTCATAGCTGTACCCGATTGTCAGAATCAACGTCATCTTCATGCGCTCAAGGCATTACTTACTTGTTGGGAATGGGAAGTAGCTTCCATGATCGGAACTCATATAGATGTAGAATCCTCCTGGTCTTGGAATCTTCTTCAATTGGCCTTGTGGACCTGGCACTCGCCTCAGGTTGTCGAGTCGTCCTACCACCCTTAGCATTGCCGTTAGAGCGACCCTGCTTGCTTCTGCCCCAAGACAAGCATGTGGACCTAGCCCATAATGGATGTAATTCTCCATCGGCCTGTCAATCCTAACCGTATTCGGCTCGGGAAAGAACTCAGCTTCGCGATTCGCACCCACAAAGCTGGTAAACACCTTGTCCCCAGGCTTGACAGTCACCGGATACCCATTATCATCAAGGGTTTCTGATACGGTGCATTCTCGGTATGAGCCGAATGTACCGTTGAGCCTGATCCCCTCCATTGCGTAATGAAGGAGTTTGTCGTCTGCTTCTGCGCTTTCGAGCTTGGCCCACTTGTTGATCGCTGGTAGGTGCATTTTGCCCTCATCAGACAGATAGTAGTCTATCAGCTGGGTGAACTACAACGTCGCGTTAGAAGACCCAGAACATGGATCATTTCTCAATCTTACCACTTGAGCTTGATTCGCCACCATGGCTCCCGCTGTCGGCACAATTTGAGACCAGGTTATTTCGCTCACCCCCATGCCACTTTCGAGTAGCCTGCGCACCATATGCACACCATAATCCTGTAGAGGATTATGTTGCTGGTGCATGCTGTCCACAATTCCCGCAATGAAACCGGTGGCATTTACCGTCTTGACATTGGCTTCTACAAGCTTACCAAGTTGCTGTGTGACTGCTTTGGCAGCCATCCGTAGAGGAAATGATTTAGCTGGATCAATATCGAAGAATATGGCTGTGAAGAGGATCGCGAGCACCATGTACATCTCCTGTTCGGAATATACTCCATGAGGATGATCTTCCGTCTTCAATGGCAGAGAGAAGACATTTGCGGCAAAGTGGACGTGCGCTAGGTTTCCGACACTGCTGGCTGTTAGCAAACGCCAAGAGATAACCTTTCCATTGCTTTACGTACTCTCGAGTAAGGTCAACTTGATTGATTCCAGCGATCTTGCAACTCTTTTCTGTCAGCAACTTCTGCGTCGTATATTCATAGAAATCCTTGATCTGCTGATGCCATTTGTCTTTGTAGATGGCCTCCCCCATCAACTTCCTTTGTTTGGCATGGAACGGCGTGTCACCAGCCAGCATGAAGTCCAAACCTCCCTGCGGCATCAGGAATCCGAAAGGCTCGGTCCAAGCAACATTGAACTTCTTCGAATTCTCCAGAATGTATTTGGCGGCCTTGTAAGAGGTTAAGTCAACACGCTGTGGCATGCGTGTGGGTCGATCCCAGGAATATTGGTCCTCACGTCCGAGGCTGCGAAGAATCTTTCGGTTCTCACTGCAAGAGGTGAGTCGTGACGACAATACACATCAGCGTGACCGAGAGAACTTGCCTTGGAATTGTCATAGGATAATGAGCATAGACCGAGTTGGCCTTGAAATGATTCGGAAATGCGCGCATGCAAAGCTTATAGAACACACTGTCAAAGGTCAGCGATTCCGCCGCGCAATTGGCGATTAGATCCAAACCGGGCTCCTCACCATCCTTGCTGTACAGCTAAGTCGTATTGAACCTCCCTGTAACCCCAATTGGTAAGATTCTTTGGGTTGTAATCAATCGTATAGAATCTATCGCCTCGGACCAATGCTACGGCATCGGACAGGATCGCCCTCGAGATGGTGAACGTAGGGGCTATGCCGACACCGGGTACCATAGGGATCTTGGCACTCTCAGAGACCATACCAGGATACATCTCAACATAGTCGGGATGTTCGTAGCTAGAAAATCTCATGTCAGCTAGATCATCTATTGATGAGAGGAGACTTTGCCTTACAGGTGTTTAAGCTGCTCAGCACAGTCGGGGTCAGATGGGCATATGTCTTCCCAGGACTCGTGCGGCTTTAGCTTGAAGAATTTTCGGAATTCATTAAGTGACCCAAGATTCCACACTCTCGCCTGCTGCATGCCAAGTATAGTGATGGCTTTGAGACATGTGGGTATGTTGTTGGGTCCGAAGGCACCTGTCAAACTTCAGATTCGTACAATTGCCTTGCAATCAATAGGCGAGTGCCACTTACCAGCACAGTCCTCGATCGAACTTGTTAAGAGCTCGACAAGCGCATCATCAGAAAATTTGCCGTTGGCGTCCCTCTGCAGATCCGCAAAAGGCCGCTTTGTAGGATCCTTAGGTAGACTCTGCTCCCATTTCCCCAAGCCTATAAGGAGCTCCTGCATTGAAACATCCTCTGCCTCTTTCCCAAAAAGCTTCTTGTATAGGTCTCTCGTCCACTTGTCATCCCTGTCACTGATACACGAATGCCAACGGTATGCAAGATTGAACTCTGCGGAAACCTGGTTGCCTACCCCGCTGGGCGTACCATCTTTACCAAATATTTTACCCATCTCGGCTCGGGGATCTAGCGTCCAGGTAGTATTACTCCTGTTCAGATTCACAATAGTACGAAGGTAATCGAGTAAGGTGATGTTGATGTACAGCCCGCAGGTGATGAGTCTGCCGGTTTGGAAAAGGTCATTGTCGTACTTTGCCCAAGCCTTCTCGGCCTTTTCAGGGGTCAGTCCCATCCCAGGCTTATTAAACCGTCCGTTTTCATTGATCATTGCGAGTTGCTCGACCACGTAGTTGTGGAAGCGGTTCATCATGATAAGCATGACGCCACAACCAGGAGGGAAGCCCAACAGTCTCTCCTCAGCGAAACAATCTGGCTTCAACTTTCCATCCTTGAATGTCCGTATCTGGTCTTGGTCTTCTTGCGTATCTCCGTAAAGTGTTGAAAGATCGAGATATGATGACGTCTGTGAGTTGTTGAAGTCGCGGTGATCTGTTTGAAAGAGATCGTGGATAATCAATGACGCCCAATAGAAAAACACACTGGAGACTCTGTTGGGATGCGGCTTGAACTCCTTCCGTGCCATGACACTATCGAAAATGAGGGCTGGGTCTGGCAACGCGCCCGGGGAGATTGTGTTCGGAGCCACCGATCGCGCATATGGGGTGTTCGCTGCACCCAGGTGGGGATACAGGATATTCTAGGGCCGATCAGTATTGCATTCTGCACATGGGGTATAGAGAATCACATTGTTCGATCCGTCAGCAGACCTGTATTGGAATTTGTCGCCTAGATAGCTCATGGGCGGATGTTGCAAGGAATTCCACAACTCGTCAATAAAGGCGTTGGTCAAATCGACGCGGGTCTTAGACAACGTTGGCAAGGCACTGACAAGCTGTAATCGCGTCAGTCTAGAGCCCTATAGCATTGAAAATGCAGCTCACCTGAATTGTATGTTCCATCATATACGTCTTGTCATCCTGCAAGTCTCCTGTCGCCTTGTTCTTCATGACATCCATTAAAGTACCCACGTCCTTGAAGCCCAAGGATTTGATATCTGCCATCAAGCCTGAAGGCTCTTTAGGATCAAGGTACGCCCCTTCGCCATTTTGACTGGGCAATGGTCGGCGCGAAGCGTGAATGATCTGAGCAAATTGTGCGAAGGCGTGCTCAACGTCGGCCCTGCTGGCAGAATGATCTTGAGATTGCGGCTTCGCCTTCTTGGACGCGAACCCGAAAGAGCTGCCACGTTTAGCTACACTTGCCCTTTCAGATGAGGCTCCATTTGTCTGGGCTCCATTGGCATAGCTCCCATTCGTTTCGGCACCGTTTGTGGTTGTGGTTTCGTTTGTGCCATTGATGCCATTGACCTGGTCTTTCTTGCTCTTACCAAATTTGGTAGAGAGTCTGCGAAGCATCGTGCTGCAATTGCTCACCGGTACACCTTAGGAGTAGTGGGGAGGTGAAAAGGACAGCTCCGACGCGAAGGAGAAGGCACGAGAGCTTCGATAGAACACGCCAATAGCAAGTCGGGCTAGTGCTTCTTTTGGAAAGCCATTGACTCAAGGCCTGGAAGGAATATGCAATAGTTCGGAGATTGAGGGGCCACTTGGTGGGCCCGGGTTTCCCTCATCAATCTAGAAATTCAGGCGACGATCGACGGTAGCTGATAGAGCCAGCTTCAATTGACACATGAAGGCCGGATAGGAGCACCAATGGCTCGCACAGGTGAGAAGGTAGCGACAGTAAACACGACGAGGAACTACTGAAAGCCACCTCTTCACCCCGCTTTTTGCACATATTCGCTTTGCCTTAATCGGCCAACTTCGGATTTTACAGGATGGACAAAAAAAGGAATCATTGGGCGAAAATGACACATCGCTCAGATGTATAATATGAAGCTTAGCGGACGAGGGCAAAGCTCCTTAACTTACCTAGGATGATAGGATCTCGTTTAGTGTAGCGAGGCGCATTAGTGTAATGATGAGATGCAATATGGGTGGAGAACAGCAGGACGTGTCGTGGGTTTGTTGTCTTTGGGTGTCTGGAGATGCTCGGGGTTGGCGTAGTTAGCGTTGGACCGGACTGTCGGCGGCAGAGATTGGCGACCCTTTTGGACGCTAAGGCCCCTTAGTGGAAAGGCAATCGCCGGGCAGACCTGATCTGAACTTATCTGAACTTATCTGACGCACTTCTTCAACAGTAGTCGTTCCAGTCAAGCAACTCGAACAGGTATAGCTGTCTGTCTGCACCTATTATGTTGACGAAGCTTGAACGCTTGATACTCAGGTGGCACATGATGGCGGATCCAGACCCGCTGAAGGCTTCTTGGACGCAGCTAAACGCTGCAGCTAGGAATTTTGAAGAATCATACAGCTCCCCATTGCACCAATCGTCACGCCTATCATGCACGTTGCAATAAGCTCTTTTAGCCTTGACGGCGTGGATTCGCTGAAGCCGCAGAATCCCGTAGCGTCTGAGGGAACTTTGCAGATCTGCGTTCAATGTGTATGTAGGCTTCACTGGCTGAAATGCATCAACGTTAGACGACCATACGGCAGAAAACGCAGACATGTTGCGATTGCCAATTGGAACTTTCCTGACAAGACAGCATCGTTATCTTTACTGTGTTTCATGATTTCGGACAATTGCAGTCCAGATCTGCCAACTTTAACATTTGGTAGGTATACACAATGCTACAGCCACAGGCTTTTGCAGGCACGCAAGGCCAACAAGGCTACCAAGATGGCAACAGTGCAACAAGTGGTGTTCCAGCACAACGAGGCCCCGGGTCCTCAGCTGTCGGTCTCCAAGACTATGGACCATATCGCCAAAGAAAGCGGGTACTGATTTTGACATCAAATACACTGTTCACAGCTAAAACGACTCTCAGATTATCCTCTGCTTCGATGGCACGGGTAACAAGTTTCAAGGTGCGTGAACAAAAAGAAAATCAATGAGACGGTGCTGAGTCTTATAAAGGCACCCCTGCTGATAGCAACATTTTAAAAATATACGGAATGTTAGACCGGGATAACGGTGATAAAGTAGGTATTGAGGAATCGCATATTCATTTCCTGTGCTGAAAACGCTGCAGCATTATTATCAGGTAGAACTGTTCACTAGCCCTCGGGATTGGGTCGAGATTGTCTAATGATTTGTAGCCCGGAATCGGCACATATGTCAACACGAGATCAATTTCCCATACTAGCAGGCTCGCTCGATTGAACTCGTGGTACCAGAAAGCGAAAGATTCTGCCGTTGGTACATCTTTCGACGAACACGTTATGGTATACAACTCCGGAGCTGTAAGATCAAGCGACCGAAGTACTGACGTGGAGCATCAAGGGAGCGTACAAATTCCTCATGCAATGTTACAACGACGACGACATCTTCATCTTCGGCTTCAGCAGAGGAGCCTACGTCGCACGCTTCCTCGCCGAGATGCTTGACCATGTCGGTCTGCTCAGCCAAGGCAACGAGGAAATGGCTCGATTCGCATGGAAAGCTTTCGCTCAGTGGCAAGAAAGAGAAGACAACACAGAGGAAGAGAAGAAAAAGAAGAGAGAAATGCTTGACTACTTACAGGCCTTCCGCGATACCTTCAGTCGCCCAGTTCGACGGATACGCTTTCTTGGCCTATTCGACACAGGTAACTTCGCGACACAATGATAACCGAAGCGGTAGCTCACCATGTAAACAGTGAACAGTGTCCCCCGCTTCGAAAACGCCTGGATGAAACGCAGCAAATTTCCCTACACAGCCCGCAGTACCGCCAAAGTGATCCGCCATGCCGTCAGTATAGACGAGCGGCGAGCAAAATTCCGTCAAGATCTGATTTCCGAAGCGAAATCCTCCCATCCACACGCAGATAAGAAAAATCCACATGTACATCGATCCAATACGAACAACTGGATGACGAACGGCACTAAGCCGAATCCAACTTCCGTGGACAGATTCCGACGACGTTCTGCATTCCGCCCTGCCCAAGAAGCCAACAGGCAATTCTCCGCTCGGATGAGCACAATTGAAGAAGACAGACTCGATCCACGACGAGCGACAATGGGCGCCCAAGCTCGCCTACGATCCTCCAGCCCAGCTATGTCACAAAACGTGACCTCGGAAATTGATGGCTCATCTATCCACACAACAACATCCGTGAACTCCTACGCCGCACTTCCCCAACCCAACGACGACGAAGAAGAAGAAGACGAAAAGTCCCCTCAAGACATAGAAGAACTCTGGTTCCCTGGCTGCCACGCCGATCTAGGCGGTGGCTGGCCGCTCGCAGATGGCGAAGAATCCCCTCTCAGCCACGGCCCCTTAGTCTGGATGGTGCGAGAAGCGCAACGCGCCGGGCTCGAATTTGACGGCGATAAGATGCTAAAATTCAACGTCTGCGACGAAGACTACAACATCCCCTCCCTCGGCATCTCAGACAACGCACCCGCACCCACAACCAAAATTCCAGACATAGAAGTCACCAGCTCGCCTACCCCCAACCCGGAACCACGACCCGATATCTTCCACAGCCCGCGCTCCGAAAGGCGCGAACCAGGCTGGGCAGCAGGCATGGCGCCCAACAAGCCCACTGAATCTGCCTTCCACAAAGCACTAACAGCAGCATACACAAAAGGCGTCCTACACGACTGTCTAGAATTCAAAAACGGCCTCCCCCACACCTCCGTCATCTCCTGGAAAATAATGGAATACATGCCCTTCCGCCGCATGGATCTCCGCCCCGACGGCTCCTGGAAAGCAATATCCCTCCCGCTCCCCATGGGCGAAACGCGAGACATTCCCGAAAACGCATGGATACATCATAGCGCCATACGCCGCATGGAAGCGAATGAAAACTATAGACCCGGGAATCTAATCATTGGAGGAGGAGGCAGGGGCGTCAGGAGAGCGCCTAAGGAAATGGGAATTGGGGAATGGGAAGTCCATAAGGGAGAGGGAGATCCGATTGGGATGGTCTATAGGCGGAAGGGGCCTAGTGCCGAGAAAGTAATAGATAAGAAGGTGAATGACGACGACAATAAGAAGGACAGCAGGAGTCGGTCGACTACTATGAACGGGAACCAGGGCAAGAAAGAGGATAGTAACGACGATGATTATATCAAGGGGACGGCGGATTGTAAGAAACATACTCGCTCGTTGAAAGAGGGTTGAGAAAGCGACGCGGTAATTTGGTTTGCTTCCATTGTTGGAGGACTTTGCGGGCTTGGCAGGCTGTGTATATGTCTGGTAGGACGGCAAGGTATATAGCACTTCCATGGTATATAAAAAAAACACCTAATAGGGCATTCAATCGTCACCGTTGCAACATGCACTGCTGACCGCGTCTCTCTACCTCACATTCACATTCACTTTTCAATTGTGTAGACCCCTTATTACCCGCCTCGAGACTGACCACACAGATCCCGTTGTGGCAAGAGCAGAAAGTGTCGGTGTGGCCTCCGTCTTTACATTCACTTTGCAGAATCGTTTTGACCGAGACCCTTGAGGTACTAAGATGACTATCTGCTTCACCCCTCTCTTCTAACATCAATTAGTCTTGATATCCCGTGTCAACACCGACTATACTGCCCACTCTCCATCGTCTAGAAACCTCACAGTAGCAACATCACTACCCACTTTCCCCAGGTCCTATTAGGGTCATCAAGCAGCCTCTCCAAGTACGGTGTCAACACCTTGATGCACATCAAGATCGAGATCGACGTTCGTTGGCAGCCCATCATGGGCTCTGTCATCTCCCGCACGGAGAACATCGTATCGACTGCTCTGAATCTGTCATCTCAAGTCCTGATACGATTATCGACAGGCTTCTACACAAACCACCATCCCGCCACTTCTTGCAATGTCAATGGTAACTGTTTCTTGGGGTACATAAGGCGCGCCTGGCAATCCGTGTGGGATATTGCGTTCTATTCTCTTTCACATGCACGGACTGAGGAGGCAAAAGTAGCTGCTGTGCCTGTCCGTTCTACTCCTGTAAGACGGGCAAAATCACCACCTTCTATGCCACTGCAGAGCACAGATCAGGAGAAGACAGTTGCTAACCCAGTTCGCCCACCAAACCCCGAGTCGAAAGCTTCTCCAGGCTCCACCCCCAAGGTCAAAGTTACCGTTTTTGGGGGAAAGGCTCCAATGCAAGCGAACCTACCACCGCTCAAAGACCTTCCTATGTACCCTCCGGGACTGAAGTCGTTTTATGACAAGGCTAAAGCCCTGAACTCCAGCAACTCTGCAGCGAAGAAAGCAGGAAAGGCCAATGTGAGCATCGTCCGAACGGAGGCAATGAAGAATCCAGCTTCGAAAAGCGGCTGGGTCGCCATTTTCTTGAAGACCAATTCGTCATCAGCTCCTGTCCAGTGGCAGCCAACGAGTCGTTCCAAAGCCACAGGTCGGGTCAAATCAGCGGACGTCCGTCAGAAAGTACCCAGGCCTGCAGAAGCATCGGAGTCTTCTGGGTCATCGAAGTCCAAACCCGCAAGCAAGCCCGCGAAAACACCCAAATCCCCAGTATCACATGATACTGTAGAAGCGCCAAAGCCTTTGGACGCATCGATAGCCACAGAGAAGGATCTGGACAGGACATCGACCGGCCCGATAAGGTCGACGAAGCCGGAAACGAAAGTAGCAAGTGGTAAAGATTCGTCTAAACATAGAGCAGCTCTGAAGAAGCGCTTCTATGACAGAAGGTTCTGGGTGACAACTCCGAGCGCAACCGAGTCCAAGGTCGATACTTCGTCCCCATCTTCGCTAGCCTACTGCCTGTCGTCACTCTTATCGTCTTCATCGTCACCTTCATCATCGTCTTCACGATCACCAGCAACAGCGAGGTCACCGTCATCGCAAGCACCATCATTGAGACCATCATCGGCGCCGTCATCACGGAAGATTTCGTCTTCGTCATCTTCGAAAGTCCCTCTACGGCCACCTCCACATACATATGAGCCATGTGCCTACGAAGAAACCTTCGAGGATTCAATGAGACGCTTAGCTCGTGGATCATCACCTCCACCATCTTCTTACCAGCAATACGTCGATAGCCTCATCAAATGCCGAGCAGAGCTCAATACCTGCAAGCGAGAACACAGCCAGGCAACGATCACCTTGGAAAAGGCCCAGCACACACTAAATTGGATGGTGCAACAAGGGAACTACAACACAAAGTATTGGCGGAAGCTTGAGTCGGCCGCGGTGAAGAAATTGAGACTGACAACGAATGCGCTCCGAGCCGCTCGGAACTGTGAAGTAAAGTGGGTGAAATTTGTGAGTACCAGAAGTGATCTGAGGCTCAGTAGCCGTAGCTGATAATAGACAGATAGCCGACTATGAGAAAGAGGCGAAGATTGACAAGCATAAGCTGGTGGGTTGGCGTCGTGTTGTGGGAGCAGAGCGATGGAAAGCTCTTCTGCCCGAGTAACCGACTGACATTCCTAATCAACCGAGTTCCATCATCATGTTGGCGTTCAAGGGTGGCAGCATAGCAAATTCATGGAGTCTTCAGTCCACTTCAATTAGAGCAGGTAGCGTGCATGTACCATGTAAAACGTCATGTCTTCCCTTCTTCATCACTCATGCTTCCATAGCCGGTATCAGCCGACCTGATAGAATTGATAGATGACCTGCGCTTTATTATACCAACTTCTAGGACCTTTTGCAAAGCTGTCTTATAGAGTTTACTATGCTTCGCGGGCTCGTCTTTCTGAATTATAGTGTTTGACAGGATTTCTTTCAGGGTAAGAAGATGCTGATTGGCAAGATCAGGGTCTCTAAGAAGCACCGAGACCAGCTGGAGAGCAGCAGCGAAGGCGAGAAGGTCCATGGACTTGAAGTTGTAGAATGTCTCGCCCAAAAGTTCCAAAGCGTTGTAGAGAGAGTCAGCATTCCTCTCTGAGCTAACCCTGACTAAAGCCTTGACACAACTGATGGCTACTAGTGTATTACTGTGAACGGGGGAGCAGGTGTTGATGCTTGCGAATGACGTTGGCAGTAGCGTCGTAGTGGACGATGGCAGAAGGTGTGTAAGTTCATTGACTTTGGATTCACGATCGTTGTCAGATAACACTGCTATTGCTGCTAGAGCTTGGATGGATGTGATTGAACCCGGTGGAGCTGCACGGTGTGCTAAATTGATTTGAGCAAGACAGGCTTCGCTGTTCCTGCCGGATTGAATTCGCTCATAAAGTGCTTGTTGCAATATACGAGTCGACGACCAGACGGCTAAGATGTCCAAGGGGCCACGCATAGCGGTATCGTCGACCATCTCGTCAACCTCAATGTCTTCTTCGGCATCCGCAGATACAGGCCTGTTCCAAGCTAGGTTATGAGCGCGCTGAATGTTGACGTCGGACATTACGTTCTCGATAGGCCGTTGGAGAAGGGTCATGAGGTGCTCCGGTAATTCATGGCCATCTGGCGTTGCGGTGTGCTCTGTCATGGCATGCATCTTCTGAGCAAGATTCCATTGATAGTAGGCGAGATGGCGAGCTGCAGAGTTTAATGTCCTACAGATCCAAGTCCAATCGGAGGCTTGCCAAAACATAACCCGAATGTGTAAAGCCTTGAGCATTAGCCTAGCAGACGTCTTTGGCATTGTTCCTGAGGCCCACAAAGTCAAGACCAGACGAATCTTGTTCAATTCAGCATCTCCACCGGTTAATTGGGCATCAAGGGCGATCTCCCAAGCCCTTACACGTGCAGTCTCTTCCTCCTCGTTTCGACCAGTTACCCATGAATAGCTTCGCCAGCCCAGAAGCTGTCTTGTCGTATATGCCAGGGTCTCCGTAGTGAGTGCAAGCATTTCGGGAAGCATGCTATGCCGTGGGACCCAGACAGTTTGGATTGCAGTCAACCATGCATTTCGGCGGACTTCAATCGGCGAGGTTGACCGAATGGATGTATTATCACAGGCCGTTGTCATAAGGGGTTTGCCAAGCTTAGGTTTCGAATTGAATAAATAGAGAAAGAGCATAAGTCCAAGGATACAAAACACTAGGGAACCCCGAACGAATGGCAAAAGCAGGTAAGAATATGGAAGTGTGGCTAGGTGTGCTTGGGCAATCCACAGTGGCCGCAGAGTGGACAGAGAAGAGAAGGGCAGCGCAAAAAGCCCTCGGTCCGTGTTCTGCTCGCTGGAGCCGCCGATCACCTTATCCATGACCATGAGCCCAGCTACAGACCCTACCATGATTTTCCCGAATAATTTGCCGCCTTTGACAGAGATGCTTCCAGAAGAAGAGAATTCTGTTTGATTGATGAAGGGAGCTTGGTCGGCATAATGTGGCTGTGGCGGGACATCGCGGAGCCTTCTCATCTCCTCGGGTACAGGGATCAAGCCGCGAATGACCTCTGATGCCCTCGGTAGCCCTGGTGAGTCAGCTGCAGAGTCCTTTGGAGAAGTACTGTGAGACACGGTCGGCTCGACTTTGGGGGTTTCTTCGTCTTTGTCGGCAACTTTGCTTGCTAGACGTGCGTAACTTCTCAATGATTCGTTCGCCTCTTCTAGGTAGGCATTACGCTTTTCCAGAAGACGGATGTATTCAATGGCCTTGGTCAAAATGGTAGCTTTGTTGTGTTTGAGAGCAGATGCCGAGCCTCCAATTTCGGCCGGATTCTGTTTCTCTTCTCGAAGCGTAGGGATGCTGTGGCCGAGCTCAACAATCTTATCGTTCAGATTCGTTCGATAACGCTTCTCAACAATACTATGGCTTCGGTTCTGGACCGAGGTCGACTTTCCAGCAGGGGATGCCGCTGTGTTACCGGTTATATTGGCTTGCTCTGCAGACACCTTCCGCTTCTTGCTAGATTGTATGGAGGCATTAGAAATATGAGAGCCCCAGGAAACTTGTTCACGAGTGTCTTCTCCAGTGGAGTCTGAAGGCGGTGTAGGCTGCTGATCGGGGCTAGGTTGTGATGTCGTTGCACCCCACTCCATCCAACGTTCCCACCCGTCATCTGGGCTTGACAATGTCACCTTGTGTTGATCAGGGGCATCCATATTGGGAGGGGATTGTATGAGAAGTACAAAGCAAAGCCCAGTCACTGAGTAAAGCTTCAATTGTGCCCAAAAAGCTGCTGGATAAGGCCCGGAACTCACCGGTCAGCTAGAACCAACGGCTGTCATCTTCGAGCTAGTCGTTTTCCACATATAGAAGGAGCACAATTAAGTTATATAGTTATGCAGAGAATGTTGGAAAGAGTTATCTACCTTAGGCTACAAGTGCCAGAGGGAATGGCAGTGGGCATGATAAGTAATCGTCGGTAGGCAACATCCGGGCCTGCAGGCCTCAACAAATCTACCCTCGGCTACCTTGGTTCTAGGCCCAGACGGACTCATTCCGCGTGCCCTAACCCTAGATATGTCAGTAACACCTGCAACTCCCTCTCACCAAAATCTCTGCCCAAAACGAACCTCTTGTAGATTTACAAGCTCCTCACCCCCTCCTCTCCAGATCTCTGTGGCCGGAATGGCAAGAACAGCCACTCCTCCACTCCCTTCGGCCCTAAAATCTGCACCAGACGAAGAAGAAGAAGAAGAAGACGACTACATGTCAATGACCATAGCAGAACCCACAAAACCTGTCGAGAAAGAAACCTACACCGCCCGTCGTATCCGCAAAGAACGCGAAGCCGAAGCCCGTTCACGCCCTAAATCTAAAGCCGAACTCGCTGCCGCCGCCGAGCGAGAAAGGGACAATGCCCTCTCCACAGTTCTCCCTTCTACCTCTAAAGGTTTCCAAATGATGGCCAAACTAGGTTTCAAACCCGGCAGCGCTCTCGGTGCTTCTACGAATCCTCATGCAAGGACGGAGCCACTGGGGGTAGTAGTGAAGGAAGACAGAGGAGGTGTTGGAATGGAAAATGAGAAGAAGAGAAAGTTTAGAGAGGAGGCTGAGAAGTTAGAGGGTATGGAGAAGAAGCAGAAGGCTGAGGAAGGGGATTATAGGGACAGAGTTGCACGGGAGAGGGAAGAGAAAAGGGTTGAGGGGTTGTGTTGGGGGGCTATGAGGGTTTTGGAAGGGTTGGAGGCGCCTGGAGAAGGAGAGAAGATGCCAGTCAGGAAGGTAAATGTGCTGTGGAGGGGTTTAGTTGCGGAGAGGGAGGAGAAGGAGAAGGAGAGGAGGGCAAGGTATGATTTACTCCAGAGTCTGTCGAAGAATGCGAGCTATGCGGAGGAGGATGAGCAGGATAGACAGGCGCTCGGAAGGGAGGAGGAGGATGTAGAAGAAGAGGATGAGGAGCTGGATGCGTTCATGGCACTGGAAGGGAAGGAAAAGCTGAGGAGATTGGTGGAGTATCTGAGGCAGAAGCACTTCTATTGCTTTTGGTGTAAGTGTAAGTATGAGGATGAGAACATAGAGGGCTGTCCAGGGGTGGACGAGGATGATCATGATTGAAGCTTATGATGGCTCGCAATACCGCTAACAATCACCTACCCTTCACGGCTGTGCTACAATAGTACGGGCTGCACGGGAGCCGATAAAGACCTCCGTATTGGAGTCAGTCGCCGACGAGTACAAAGCTCACAAGATAACATCCACGGCGTAGCTTCGGGCTCTTGACCGCTCTTGGGTAATTTTAAGCGTTCTACCTGGGGCGTGGGGAGGAGATCAGGGTGTGAGGTCACATGGTGTTGTAGTGAAGACAGATCTGCTAGAGCTTGTTAGATGTAGAACTCGGGTATCTCTGCTTCGACGGCTTTCATTTGCTAGATCTACAATTCATCCGCGTCCCTAATCAAACACGGTCCGCAAGCTCTCTCATGCCTCTTCGTCCTCTTCCTCATCCTCCTCCATCCCCTCCGCCGCCGTAATCTTGAAGGTCGGATCCTGGTCAACCCCCACATAACTATCACACATCAAAAAAAGCGTCAATTCCTGCTCCCCTACCCTCGTAGGCACAAATTCCAGTTTCGTTTCCAGCTTTTTCCCAATAGTAACCCGCTTGATAGCAAGCAGGTTCTTTGTGCTTTCATCACCGACAACCAGCCACCAGTTTTCCATCTTCTTCTGTGGGTAGAAGGGTGCATGGACCGTTGTATCTGGTTCCTCGTCCTCGTCGACGTCTCGGGTGATTGAGATCTTGAGATACGCAGCGGAATTGGTGGCGATGTTCTCCAGATCTTCGACCTCGAAGTCGATCTCGACGTTCGGATATTTATCATTTGTAAAAGCTGCCGCTTGAGCAAGTTGCTTTTTGTCCAGACCGAGTCGCTTTACCATCTTTTCGTAATCTTTATTCTCAGACGGATGCATCAATTCCATGAATTCAAAAATGTCCTTGGCGCCAAAATCATTGGCAGCTTTGATCACCTCAGGGGAGAAATGTGGGATTTGCTTCAATGGGCTGTCGCGATCCCACGTCGCCTGAACGACCATTTGAGTCATTTCCATCGCGCTCATGGCGTTAAGGTGGCCATCTGATGAGAGAACATCGACGCAGCCGCTCAGTAGGTTAAGGACTTTGGAGAGGATGATTTCTTGGTCTTTTGCGAGGTCGGCTGGAAGTTGCATTCGGGAGAAGTGGGCTTGGAGGAGGACGAAGGCTTTGAAGTGGGGCGATTCGTACGCTGGTTGGGCCATTTTGACTGGGATTCGATCGTAGATGCGACGTAAGATGTGGTCTTCGTGTCGTCTTATCTGTATTGATTCGAATTCTGTGGCGGAGGTGACTATTTCTAGAATGCCCTTGAGCTTCGTTCGGCCGCTTAATGAGAGCAGGAATGTCTGCATTGTGATGAAGGAGATATTGTAGTATGCGGCAATCATGGCTGCGTTAAGCGGAGTAACGGTGTCATCCTCTTCGTCTAGCTCAATGATCTTTGCTTCTGAAAGATCCTTGAGAGTATTCTCGACGAGTTCGGAGAGATGGGTACTCAAGCCCTCATGAGATGTGTCCGTCAGACCGTAGTAGCTTGGATTGGCGAGCAATCGCCGGTAGAAGTACGTATACGTAGCCCAGTCCACCGCGTCCTGCGTCGATGCAATGATCTTGGTGCTGATCTCGGACACGAAAGCGTCATGCATGTAAACCTGCAGATGGCTCTCGATGGGAAGTGCCTCGTTCAAGAACTTTCTGTAATACTCCCGCTTTGTGGCCGGCACCATGAGCACACCCTTACTCGTCTTGTCCTCGAGCGGTCTGCTGGCCTTGCCAAACATCTGCAATACCTCGCTGATTGGGTAGTCGATATATCGATGTTCTCGGCCTTCGTAAAATTGAGTACCCATGACGATTACAAGATGAGCAGTGAAGTCTATCTCCCAGCAGACATCTCGTGAAGCAACCATGACTTGAAGAGCACCAATCGTGTAAAGATGGGAGACGATTCGCTTGTCGTTAGTACTAAGTGCTTCATGGAAATATCCTATACCGTGAGACATTGAGTCGGCCAGGGCAATCTCATTGACCCGTTGCAGCAGTGGAGCAATTTCGTCAATGCTAGCGTGCAAGAATCTGTCGTCCTCGTCGTCGGCTATGCATGCTCCGAGCAAGTCAAGAGCAGTAGCCCGCACCTGCTTACGGCTAGGGACGAAGATCATGGCTGGCTTGTCTGAAGACATTCCGAGAATTGCGGCATATGTGGGCTTCGCCATGGCAAGCATCAGAGAGGGGAAGTGGGGTATCGTAAAAGATTGAATGTGTAGCTCTAGTGGCACAGGTCGCACATGAGGACTAAAATTGTAAATGGTATGCTTCGTAGCCCCTATCCATTCACCAATGTCGCGCGCATTGGAGAGCGAGACGCTAAGGCCAATTATCCGCATGTTGCTCTCCATTTGCAAGGCAACGTAATGCATGCGTGACACAATGACTTCGTAGATGAAGCCGCCTTGTCCGCCTAGCATATGAAGCTCGTCGGCAATGAAAAGCTGGACGGTTTGTACGTTCTTTCGGCGTTGCCACTGCCGTGATAAAACATCCCATTGCGTCGGCGTAGCCAAGATTAGGTCGCCCTTCTCAAGTATCTTGAGATCGGCTGTGGTCTCACCAGTGAGCTTGACGATTTGCTTGCCACCAGCAATTTTACTAAGTCGCTCTGACCAATCTGCTAGTCTTTGATTAACGAGCTCTTGAAAAGGGGCAATATAGACGGCGCGGCCCTTGGTTGGCGACGACCAATGGCGTAGTATGGCAAATTCAGCACAGACGGTCTTCCCAGTACCTGTAGGAGCTCCAACGAAGACGTTATCGTTCGTGGTGAAAAGCGAGCTGTAAACTTGAGTCTGGATCTTGTTGAACCTCTCCCACTGAGGAAACAGCCCTTTGAAGTCATCCCTCTTCAAGGCAGCCACAGGTAGCGGTTGCAAATCAAGTAGTTGTGTATGTGCTGGGAATTTCTCGGGAAGGACAAGTTTCTCAAAAGACACAGCAAGCTTCGTCTCTGATTGCAGCCACCTATCAGAAAGGATAGTGATGAAGTAATTTGGCGGCATCGGCTCGGTGATTGGAACAGTAAACTCAACCAGATGCTCATTCATCTCCACTGTGGCGTAGTCTTTGCGCAGAAGAAATTGATCGTGAAATAGTATATCCTCACCATCGCAGTCCTCAACTAGAATCCAGAAAGTCTCCGCAAGACCGTGTACGGAGTCATCCCATTCGAAATTAGGGGTTATTGTCAGCTCAACACGCAACATCGACCTTGTGACCGGCTGCACTTGTGCTTGGACTTCCAGCCTGGGGAACTTTTGGACCAGGCCGCACACAATTTTGCCAGACTTGGTCATGCCGAGCAGCTCTCCCATCCGTGGAGGATCGAGATCAAAGTACGCTGACCATGGGACGTCGATCTTCTCTGCCTTTTGGATGATGTCTCTTGGACAAGTTGGAAATTGCCGAAGAGGCGTCATGGTTGGCCACATTCGCTTTTCGGCCATCTTGCAGAGATCGAGGGCGGTTTTCGCAACAGAAGACCACCCTTTCTTCAAGCAGATCTCGAAAATAGCACGTAGAATACGCCCAGCCGACTGGGTCACGTATACCAAGTCGGCCATCAATGCGAGACCTTCAAGCTTGAGTCGCGATATGTAAGCTTGCAGCAGCACGTTGATCTTCGCTTGCGGCTCTTCGATGCTCTCCTTGACCGGTATCGGTACTCTCCCGAGAAGTTTCGCTAGCTCAAGCTTTTCGTCTTGACGAACTGGGATATACTTAAACTCGTCGCTCAGAGCAAAGACTCTGAAAAGCTCAATTGGGGTTATCATTGGCTGGATGTGATGATTGTACATTAGCATTGAAGTGTGGGTAATGTAGTAGTGGGAAGCAATACGTCCAAGCTCCGTCGCCTGGAGTTTGCCGGACTTCTTATCGTACTTGACCAGGCTTGATTTCTCCAACACGGTGGCAGCCGAGTGAACGAGATCCACTCGCTTCTGCTCAAGTGCACTATCGTCTTGATACTCGGCGCCCACACTATACAAGCCTGGTGATCGTAACATCCGCACGAATAGGTATGTATAGCCAAGCCACTCCACGGCCTCATCGCGATTCCGGACATTGCCAAGTACTATCTCTGCGTTCAGGTTGTCCGCCAATTTGCTGATGAATTGACTTTCAATGGGAAGCTGTTGGTTCATCAAAGATAGATAGTACTGCATCTCGCTCTGTGTCGTAATAATAATGCCCTCGCCATAGGTATCATACTGAGGTCGGCCAGCACGACCAAGCATCTGCAAGACATCCTGAGGACTCAGCTCGACCCAACTTCCCTTTTCAGGGGAATAGATCTGAGTTCCCTTGATGATAACGGTGTGAGCTGGCAGATTGACACCCCACGCCAACGTTGCTGTACATACTAAGACTTGCAACGAGCCATCGGCGAAGAGGTCTTCGACTGAGCTTCTATCAGAGCGGCTCATACCGGCGTGATGTATGCCAAAGCCGTAAGGCATCAGCTCCTTCAGATCACGGTCCATAACTTGTGCAGATTCTTCCTCGAGGATCTCTCGGATTGCCGCATCGCTTCGGAGAATCTGGCCTATGCTCTCCATTTCTAAAGCTTTGTCTTTGATGTACTTGGCTGTCTTTGCGGTTTCTTTCCTCGAGTGTACGAAGATCAGCAGCTGTTGCTTATGTTGACCAACTTGCTCCATGACTTTAGTATAACAGACGTCATTCATAGTCTTAAGCTGCTTGATAGCCTTCTTGTCCGTGACCCCAACGAACTCTTGGCGCAAGGGACACGGTCTATAGGAGCCGTCAAAATGGAATAGGCCATTGTTGGGATCTACTCGTAGAAAGCTCGCAACATCACGATAGTTAGGGAGCGTGGCACTCAAGCCGACGAGGCGGACCGGATCTCCTGTTTGCTCGATCTTGCGAATAGTCCTGCTGACAATACTTTCAAGTACTGGACCTCGGTCGTCATGCAGGAGATGGATTTCATCAATGATAATGAGCCTGACAAGATTGGTGTAGCTCATGTCGGTCGCCTTACGTGTAATAACATCCCACTTCTCTGGAGTAGTGACAATGATCTGTGTGTCAGCTATTTGCTGTTTGGTAAGCTGTCGGTCACCAGTAAGCTCGGAAACTCTGACGCCATAAGGTTCCAATCGCTTTCCAAAGTTTCCAACTTGCTCTTGAACCAGGGCCTTCAGTGGGGCGATATAGACAATTTTAAAGTCGTCAAGCATGATCTCCCCAGTCTCCGGATTGCGGTGCTTGCCTATCTCACGTAGCATGGCAAGCATTGCAACGTTTGTCTTCCCAGAGCCTGTAGGTGCACAGATTAACATATTGCCGTCGTCATTAAAGGCGGTAGGGAAGCACTTCGTCTGAATGCGATTTAGCTCTTTCGAGGTTCCGAACCCTTGTCGCGCCCATTCTGGTAGTTCGCTTGTGGACATATTATTGCGCTCGCCGGCATCCTTGCGTGCTTTTGGAGCTGGTACATGGATTTCTTCATAGCCTTTGAAAGTCCGTTTTGTTGTGCCTTGAGGAAGCTTAACGTTTGGATTTGTCATCAAATGATTACCCTGATCGAAGACAAGGTTCTCAAGATTGATTAATCTTTTGGGCTGCAATCCTCGTACTAAAGCTCCTTCCTTTTTCTCGATTGCACCGTCAGCTGATCCCTTAGGCAGATCAATGTCCATGAGATCGAGCTTGATCTTCTTCTTAGGCTTCGAAATGCCCTCAGCATCATCGTCATCTTTGCCCTCGAGTTCATCAAGAATGCTTTGGTGACCTTCAGCTACCATTTGCCGTTCCAGAGCATCTCTAGCAATTTCATCCTCTGCAGCCCTTCGCCACCGAGTGACCCAGACAATCTTGTCACGGTTCATGATGAGCTTCTCAACGAGCTCGTGATGCTCCCAGTCAAACAGCTCCATCAACTCATTCTCAATCTCTCGTAAAGGCTTGACTTCCCCATCCTCCGAGACTCCGGATAATAATTGTAGGCCTTCTTGGGTTTTCGATTGCTGGGTATGGGCGTCGGTATAAATGGCGCCTATCTGTCTCTGGAGCCAGTATGCGTCTATCTCCCTTACCGTAATGACATTCTTCTCTGGTTTTTGCTCCCTCCTCGTGCTTTCGGCATCAGTGTTACCATCAATGACCATTCCATCACCCTCACCAGTATCCTCTACGGGATCTTCAGCCTGCTTGCCATTGGTAGTGACTTCACCATTTGCCGCTTCAGCATCTTCTGGCTCTTCGTCCGACGATGGCTCGTCTTCATCTCTGATCTCAAATGTTTGCGCACCACCTTCATCGTCGTCTTCTTCATCGTCAAAGACGACAGCTACACCTTGCTTTTCATCCAACTCAGCGCCGTCTTCCCTAGTATCCTCGTCATCCATATTCACATCCTCATCTTGTCCTTCATAATCCGTGATTTTCTTGCCAAGATTGACTAGTTCATTAAATTCCTTGGAGCCCATCGTTAGGCCCAATAAATCGTCAATATCTTTCTTTTTGTCGAAATCCTTCATGTTCTCATCCTTTAGGATTTCCAGTATCGCGTCAGCAGCACTTCTAACAACTTCATGGGGTACATCGCCAAGGTTATTCGCAGTAGTTGTAAGAATCAGATCGTAGGTCTGTCGAGTAGCTGGTGTTCTTGGCCGGTATTTCAGACCCTCCACCAGTGCGTCTGCAGCAGAGAGTATGCCGGACCCGCGCATCTGCTGAGGCTCCCCACGCTTCCTTTTCTTCTGTTCCCTCTCTAGTACATCCTGGCCTTCCGTGATGCTCCCTCGCTCGACACCCTTGAGAACAGTAGTCTTCTTATTTTTCTTCGGCGCAGTCTCACGATTGTCTCTCGAGCCCATGTCCCGAATATTGATGCGCCCTGCTAAAGATTCTGGGTCTCCAGTGACCTCATCATTTCGACGAGTAGAGAATCTCTTATCATGCTGTAGGACCAAATTTGACATAGCAGCATACTTGTACTGGGAGATGTTGTTTGGGTCCGCCATCTTGGGTTGTTGTGACGGTGTGGATGCGACTGATGCGCAAAGTTATGGCCTCTCCGAACTCTGACACGGGGCAAAAGAAGCTTTCACGTACTCGGCAGGCGACAGTTGGAGGAGTGAGAGAACCGTTCCTTACCACCGTCCCCTTGTCGAGCCTTGTGGCGAGGATGAGTCCATTGCCTCCAGAATTGCACGCCAAGTCTTTATGCCGCTTGTGCTAGGGCTAAGCCCTATCAAAACGCGACTTTCCCGTTGCCAATTCGCGGACCATTATCCCACGGCGGATACGGAGACCCCGCCGCGTAAGATAGATGGTGGTGATCAAATGCCTAGGTAAAGCCCTTGCAGCACGCTTACTTCTGTTCATCTGACTGAACAGTCGCTAGGGAGATCATTACGATACAAGCTGGCCAATGCGGCAACAGCAGTGAGTTACCTTGCACAGACGCGTCGCAAACAACTCGATGTGGGGGTGCATTGCTATTGAAGAGTCTACGCTTATATTATGATAGTCGGCAGTCAATTTTGGCAGCAGCTATGCCTGGAGCATGGGATCAGCCAGGATGGCAACCTTGAGGACTTTGCTACTGAGGGCGGTGATAGAAAGGATGTATTCTTTTATCAGGTGGGCCCAATTACGGTTCCACGGGTTATTGGGAGCTGACAGATGTCTTCAGAGTGACGATACACGATACATACCTCGAGCAATACTGCTAGATCTCGAGCCAAGAGTACGTTAAGCTTCCTCCTGAAACGTTTGCACCAATACAGATGCTGTGCTGACAGCCTATTCTCAATTCCAGGTCATACATGGTATTCAAAATGGGCCATACAAAAACATATACAATCCAGAAAACTTCTTCGTTGGATCGCAAGGTAGTGGTGCAGCGAACAACTGGGCGGCTGGGTATGCTGCCGGTGATACAGTGCAGGAGGAGGTGTTCGATATGATAGACCGAGAAGCAGATGGCAGTGACTCACTAGAGGTACTATACCCGGGAATAAGCTTACCCGAGCATGAACATTGATGAGACGGGTCAGGGGTTCATGCTTCTTCACTCGATCGCTGGTGGTACTGGCTCAGGTCTTGGAAGCTACATCCTCGAGAGGATGAATGACCGATTTCCAAAGAAGCTGATACAGACATACTCGGTGTTTCCGGATACTCAAGGTGGCGATGTGGTCGTGAATCCCTACAATAGCTTGCTCGCGATGCGACGGCTGACACAGAATGCCGACTCAGTGGTAAGTTTGATCTCGACACGATGATGGATCCGTATACTGAAATGGACAAAGGTTGTACTTGACAATGGAGCGTTGTCGAGGATAGCTGCAGATCGACTCCACGTGCAAGAACCCTCCTTCCAACAGACGAATCAGTTGGTCTCTACGGTTATGTCTGCCAGCACAACAACCCTCCGATATCCAGGCTACATGCATAACGATCTCGTTGGTATTGTCGCTTCTCTCATTCCTATACCGCGCTGCCATTTCCTAATGACCTCTTATACGCCCTTCACCAGCGACAACGTTGAGCAAGCCAAGACCGTACGAAAGACGACCGTGCTTGACGTGATGCGGAGGTTGTTGCAACCAAAGAATCGCATGGTCTCAACAACGCCCAGCAAGACAAGCTGCTATATTAGCATTCTTAATATCATACAAGGCGAAGCAGATCCAACGGAAGTGAGTCTGATTATGTAGCTCGGATCCAAGTCAGGTTGCTCATATTGGTTCTAGGTACATAAATCATTGCTCCGTATCCGCGAACGTCAGCTAGCAACATTTATCCCTTGGGGTCCTGCTTCGATACAGGTCGCTTTGACAAAGAAGTCGCCCTACCTGCAAAACACACATCGAGTTTCAGGACTTATGTTGGCCAATCATACATCGGTAGCGACGCTCTTCAAACGAATTGTGGTTCAATACGATAAGATGAGGAAACGAAATGCATATCTTGAAGGTTACAAGAAGGAGGCCCCGTTCCATGATGGGCTTGGAGAGTTTGACGAAGCAAGAGCGGTTGTTACGGATTTGATCGGAGAATATGAAGAGGCTGAAACAGAGAGCTATTTGGATCCCGACAAAGGGAAGGAGAAGGCAGAAGCGAACTGAATGTCTACAGCGACTACCCGCCTTCTCCGACTTGGCATTGTGATGTACGCAATGTGATCACGAGTGATGTCGCTTGGCGTCTTGGCTTCGTCGTCAGCAGGTTGGCAATGGATGACGCTGCGTACTGGCGCAGCCACAGGATTTCTGGGTTTTCTTTCTGCTCATCCATAGTCGACTTGCTCAAGCCTAAGTATACGGTGGGAGATGTACGAAATGATCTGCAGCGGCGCGAAAAGTGATTGGAAGGTTTAGATCTTGCCACTGGCGCTACAAGAAATGATAATTAACTTAGGCAATTGTTCGACGGCGGACGCGAGTCCGCGAACACATTTATTTTAGGCTTTGTGGCGTAATGATATCATGTGGCTGTGCTCACCGGCAAGCTTGACTGCTTCTTAAAGAAGGCGCGAATTTAAGATTAACTGTCCCAGAATTCTGTCCTTCCACATCCACATCCCAAACTCTACACCCAACTACATAGACCTTTGCGAAGACGTCCTCACAACTAAGAAGTCTTGACAACCTTCAATATGGCATTCACCGCTAGGTAAGTCAAAAGCCGGTATCCTGTGCCTCGTCTGACTGCGCATTGCTGTTTCCGGCCCTGTCGGCAGTGTTGTTTCCGACATCTACGCTGCAAGTCGTATTAGTCAAGACATAGAGGATGTGGCTGACCGTTCTGATCCAATAGCGACATCTGCAAAATCATCCTCGCCATCTTCCTCCCACCTCTTGGTGTCTTCCTTGAGCGGGGTTGCAATGCCGACCTCCTCATCAACATTCTCTTGACCATATTGGGCTACATCCCTGGTATCATCCACGCTCTGTAAGTGTCCCACAAGGCCCGACGCGCGATATCCATTCTCAGTAGTCCTATGTGACTTTACCAGCTTGTGCTTACAACATTCTAGGTATATCATCCTCAAGTACTAGGCGCCATGGCCTTTCCCTATACTCGATTTCCTTGGTCCAGCAGCTGGAGTTCTTTACACCTATCATACCCGTTTGCGTTGTTTAGCAAAAAATCAGCATCACCTTCATAGGAATCCTGTCGCGCCCACTCCATGACAGGCCGCCATCCGACAGCCATTCATTAAGCATATTGGTACAATGGGAAGGCTATGGGTTTCTGCATTGCAGTACTATGCAGCCTGAAGCTTGCGCTGCCTTTTGATTCTACCCATCCGCGACCTGGTCTCGTGTGTCTAGTTCGCTTGTATTGTAATCATTGAACCTCGTGTTAAGTTCAATCCAAAACTGGAATGTGATCGATGAGCGTTATGTGATATTTACATGCATCCTGTGTACAGACACTGACGTTCTATTCTTGAGTCACACCACTTAACCCATGGGCAACTGTCTCTGCTAACCTTCAACTCTCGCGAGGAGCTTGACCTTCGTTATGATCAGGCAGAAATGTTGCTCGTAAAGCATGTTGAGCCTTGTGAGAATCGCTTTAGTTGCTCCAACCGATTTCTAGAAATACATTCCGAACCGTGCCCTGGAATAGGTTCATATGCACTGCGACTATGAGAATGATGGTGGAGGCTTTGCCAGGTTGAAAGTGGTTAGCGGGCTGATTTAAATCTATTTTTACGCGCCCGGGGCCCAGTCAGCGTTTCGCCGCACTTGTCGACAACGACACTCCAAGAATGGTGACACTTGGTGCATCTGTTGGACAAGATTAGCTCAACACGTCTAAGCGCTTACACGTTCCCTCTGCGAACTGCTATCCAAGGACCACGCTTACCTTTGACATACATGGCGCGCCCTACCTTAGTGTCTATCTCGTGGCCCTCCATGTCTGTACCGGCATGGCGCTTCCCTCCACGATCTGAAGAAACAAAAAGGCAATGGGGGCGCCTACATAGAGAAGCAGTGCTTTCTCTTTGTTTCATCCTTTTCAATTTCTTCATGTTGCTCTGTTGATCATTTCCTTACCTTTCCTACTGTCAAGTCGTGCATCTTGCCTGTCTGCATTGCAAGGAGCTGGCTTCATGTCTTGGCGGGGCTTTGGAGTTTTTGCAGGTGAGTGCCTGACTCAGAATTTGTTCGATACAGCTCTACACAGCCATGCTCCACCGCAGCCTCCATATGCACCTGGAGTGCCTTGCGTGTTGCATAGCCTTTTGATCTTTAACTCTTTGGCCCTTACTACTTACTCTCCGTCTTCCTCTTACTTCAACAACCTAACATCTTGCCGATCATTTACCTTTATGATCTCAGACCACGGTAGCTAATATGAATGCAGTTTTTCTACAGCATATCGATGGCCTCTCCGGTTTGGCCTTTGCTTTTTCTCCTTCATATACCGTTAGCTTGGGCTGGCCCACTCTCTACGGTATCTTTAACCCCCGACCTCGCCAAAGTAATACCCTCTTGCGCACAGAGTTGCGTCAAGTCCTTCGTTGCCGAGGAGTACAAGACAGTATGCGGTCCTCCTCCCAACTTCGACTGTCTATGTGTCAACAATACACCGTCTGGCTTTACAATTGGCGAGCTTAGCCTGGAGTGCTTGGTTTCCAGCTGTCAAGACGTACAAGAGTCCGTTCTAGCGTCTGTCTATGCGGTCTGCATCAGTGTGCCCAATGCCAGACCGAATACACACACTATTATCACAGCAACTAGACCTTCAGTAACCTCGTCGACCTCGACCGCTTCCTCTACCAATAGCAATGGCAATATCTCTTCGTCCACCTTTTCATCCAAAGATCATACTACTTTCTCTACTTCTACTTCAGCATCTAGCGTGGCGTCCCGGTCTCAATCAACAATTGCAACTAGAACAAGTTCATTGTCTCAGCATTCCTCAACTCTCTCTACAACAAACACTCCATTCATGATACCAACAACATCATCCACTCCTTCCACAAAAGCCACTGCAGCTGCAGCATCAACTTCTGCAGCGGCAGCAGCTCCAATACTCACTAAACCGCAAATCGCTGGTGTCGTGGTCGCGAGTCTAGGCGCCGTCGCACTTGCTTTCGGTCTTTGTTTCTTTCTATTTTGTTTGCGGAAACGGAAATCAAAACGCCGGTATAGCGAGTCCTCATTTGGTGGAAAAAATATTGGGGAAAGCGAAGATAGCAGCCCCGATATGGCTAATATTGCGGCTAGAGATTTTGGACACGACCCCCAACCCAGAGAAGAACCTCCAGCTATGCCCCCACCTATGCCCAGAGGACCGCTAAGGCTTGTCACTCCCGCTACTTCTAGCGAAGACGGATGGGAAGATTACCAAAAGACCATGACTACAGATAATATTGGAAAGGCTGTCGAGTCTCCAATACCAACAGCCACAGCAGAACATTCGCCGAATACTCCCACGAGCAACCGAACCACTAATTCGCAACTATTGCCTGATAAACCAAGATACAGCCTTTTCCCCTCACCGTTACGTATACATCCGCAAAATAGCAACTCGGCTCAAGGTTCACAACCATCAGGGAAACCCACTTCTCCCCAAGCACCTCGCTCAGCTGGGCCGCCTCCTCAGTTCCCTAATGCCATGGATAATACAAGTCAGGCGAACCTCCATCGACGGTCAGGCCCAAGCCGAACGCTGTCAGATCCATTCTACGATCCCAGAAATCGCACTCCACCACATATTCATCCATACGTACAAGCATCTCACCCACCATCTCCACATGCAAAATATCCATCACATCCTGCTTTTAGGTTGTCAACACAGGTGGAGCCAACAGGTCGCGCTGCTCGCAACCCGGTACCGCCACAACAGTCACCGAGTGCACGGTTTCTGTACCCCTCATCATATCTGACACAGCACCCTAACCTCCCACGGGCTCAGCCATCCTCTGGCCCTGGTGACTATACGGCGGTGTTGGACAAGTCTCGCAGACGGAAAAGCCACTCGAAGAACAAGAGCGAGTCCCACAGACCACTTACCGGAGAAACATACTTCTCAGATACCGGGTCCGAGACGAGCTTTGAGAACTCGGAAAGCGAAGACGATCGTGATACCCGGCATCGCTCTTCTCGTCATACGCGGCCTGGATCAAACCTCTCCCCTGTGACTGAATCGCCTCGCAAGCTGGGATCACCCTTCCAACATCAACAAGATCGGTTTCAGTACCCTCCTGTGCCCGTCGCCACCACCGCAAGCCCTATGCGGTACCCCGGGCAGCTCGCATATCCCGAATCTCTCTCCAGCCGAAGATTGGGCGAGCAGAGAGCCAGAGAGGTCGCTGGCAGATTGGACACCCAGCAGCAACCGTCCGCGAAGTGGAAAGTGTTGGTCAGTCCCGGGCTAGAACCTCTCGATTCACCGTCCTCGCCCTCGCCTGGAGGTGACGGTAGGACGCCGCCATTCAGGCGATGATAATGGACGAGTGTGACATGACTTATGGATATATATAATGTATTATATACGCGGAGGCTGGGATCCAATTGGCTGCATGGCGTGTTATACCATTGCATTTGGGGCATTGCAAAAGTATTAGCGGGCATTCAGATTCCTTTCGTTCGCTATCTTTCTACCACACAATTATCATTGTACTACCACATCTGCACATACCATGTATCATATAGACATTCACATATCTAAACACTTCAGAGTACCACCAATACTGCTTATCCCAATCTATGACGCCTACATCCACCTCCCTCCTCAAAAGATCACCAACCACCACAACCCTCCCATCTCCAAACCCCACCACCAAGCACCACCACCCCAACATCCCCCCAATCCCAAACAATGCCCCCCAAACCAAAACTAAACGTCCACTCCTTCCCCCGCCCCCCGCTCCTCGAAAAAACCCCCCGCCACCTGCAGGTCAAATGGAAGGATCAAACAATCGCCGACACCACAGACGCCTACTGGGTTCTTGAAACGACGCATCCGCCCAGTACTATACCTCCCCCTTCCCTCTTCCCCTCCGATCCAACCCCACCTCCCCCACTATGCTCGCGCCCTACTTCTACATGAACGCTGCTGACGATGGGGTCTACGTAGCATACTACCTTCCCCCCACCTCTCTTTCCTCCAATTTCCCACTGAGTCGCTCCACGCACAGCTCGTTTTGCGAATGGAAAGGGCGCGCGACATACTGGAACATCACCCTCCCATCCTCTTCCCCCTCCTCGTCCAACAACCAAGAAATTATCAAAAACCGCATCTGGAGCTACGAGAGTCCTACAAAGGGGTTTGGAGGTATTAGGGGTTATCTTAGTTTCTATGCTGGGCCCTGGGAATGCTTTGTTGATGGGGAGAAGGTGGAGGCGCAGCCGGGGGATTTTTATGGGGGGTGGGTTACGGGGGATATTGAGGGGAGGGTTAAGGGGGGGGTTGGGACGTGGGGCTGGTGAGGGTTGTTGGGGTGAGGTGGGGGAAGGGGGGGGGGAGATATTGATGTGAGACGGCTTGCTTTTGTGGATGTGAATGAGAACATTGGTCCAGGATGGAGTGGATTGCGGAGACTGTTTTCTGCGACATGCAAAGGTAGCGAGCTGGGCAGCTGCCATCTATGCAGGAAACCCGGAAAATTCATGGCGCCAGCTGTTGAATTACGCCCACACACGCTGTTGGGACACACCCAGTGAGGCAAGGGTCCAAGGAATGCGAACGCTTGATTTGTAAAAGACCATCGAACAGGAAGAGCGCCAAAGACAAGCCGAACTGAACTTCCCAGAAGTTGACGCTGACCCGCGGCATAGATAGAGGTTGTACAGGACATCGGGTGTTCGGCACCAATAGATGGAGATGTATATGACAAAATTTTACCGGATAGATGGCCCAGGCATTGTGACACTTGGAGATTGGTATCTTTTGCATGCCTGTATATGAGAAGGCTCTTCGGCATTGGGGCAGGTGGAGTGCTTGACCACTTCTAGGTCCCGACCTCAGGCCGTTTCTTCAAGTGTGTGCTGGTGCTGTCCTTCATCCTGAGCCTGGCAGTTTCCTTCGTATACAGAGACTTTGCCGTTCTTGACGCATTGCAGGCAAAGTCCTTTCTGTGCTGCTGTTGCATCTTCAGCAGCTCGAATCAAGCTTTGTCTGTGATCTATCTGGGACGCACTTGCATCAAAACAGTGGTTGTGGTATTGCCCTGGGTAAGTATAAGTAACAGGGTATTGGTACAGCGTCTGTTGGTTCAGCGTCTGCTGATTGGAATCTTCGTCCGGGACATAGTTTTCGAATTCCAAGAGCTTTCTTGATATGGTTTGGAAGTTGTTCCGATACAGTACCCCAGATAGTGGCCATAAACCAAGCCTGGACAGCTCATGGAAATAATGGCCAATCTTGCTAAGATGATGACAAGGCTGGCGATGAGTTCTATGGTGACCTTCAGCTCGACAACCTGTCTGGAGCTGTGGCGCTATTATGTTTTGGATAGATGTCTGGAGCTTCAGCAATACCTTTCCACGTGCGGTGTCTATAGAGTCTAGGACATCTCAATTAGACGCTGTTTCCCGTGTGAAATTGACCGAAAAGACGTAGTAAACACTAACCGAGAACACCCTCAGGAAGGATGCCATTCATTGGTTGGTTGATCACCCTCTCCAGCTCTTCCGCAGAGTAGCTCCATGCTAAATCTCGCGAGATATTCCAGAAAGAAGAGTGATTGTTGAAAGCGTAAGATATCCAAAGAATCCTGGGGTGGGTGTCTTCACGAACAAACGAGCCAGTCCAAGTCTGCAGCCATTGATGACTCCAAACATCGAGTGCCTGAGAGCTATCGTATTTATCGCACAGAATCGCTAATTTCTCGAACAATGCAAACGAGATCTTATCGTTATACCGCTTCCTGAACTGCAGTGCGTTACAGTACCAGGTGAATGCCTCTACATCATCATCCGGGAGACATACGACTTTGCTGCCTGACCGGCCTTCTGCGAAGTTCGGGCTTAGCATAGCAGCAAAGACTGGCGATGCAAGGCTGAGGACTTGAGAAGACGCTTGAATTTCCGTCTTCTGCTCTCCGGATCCAACTACCAGGGTGAGGTCACCCTCTGACTTGGGATCTCTTGCATGGGCCATGAGGAGGTATGGTAGATTTCTGAATTTGTTGAAATTGAGAGGTTTAGCAAAAAGTTTTCATAGCAAATTACCCTTACGAATTGGGTAAGCGTTGTAAGTCTTACCTATTCTAGACGACTTAGCAGGCGTCCTATAAGATTTTTTTTCATAAGTTGAAAATAAATCTTATAGGAATTCAGTACCCCTTCTATCCTAGCGGTCCTCTAAATATAGTAAGCGTACTTTAGAATTAACGTCTCTTATTATATAGACCACCTATACTACTACTACTTATTATAAGGTCGCCGCCGCCTAAACGTGTTAATTATAATTTTTGCAGAATATTTTAGGTAACAGAAATTCGTACTTATAGTCGCTCTAATTTTAGTAGTATAGCTACTAAAATCTAAGCTGTAAGGAGCTTCCGCTTTTACGCCCGCAAGGACTTAATAAAATATAATAATTAACTTTCTAACTAGATCCTACTATTTAATATCCTTCTATTATAATAAGTAGCAGGCCTCCTTTAGAGCTTCTATAGAGTCTAATACCTACCCCTAGACTTATATTAGTATATACTATCGCCGCCTCTAAGCCCTAGATCGATCCCTATATCATCGATCTAAACGACCCTATTAATTCGACTAAGAGATATATACCTACGACGTAGCTTAACGCTATATTACGAGTCTCGCTAAGGAAGAATAAGGGGAAGAGAAAGGTAATAAGGCTACTATATATAGAAGAGCTTAATAACCTAATAAGCTCGCCCCTAAAAAAGGCTTAAAGGATAAAGCTTACTGCGGACGATAACTATAAGCTTATATAAACATATCTATAATATAAAGATATATTTAGACGCCCTAAATCAGACGTTTAATAGTAGGAGAATATAGGGGAGGCGTTTAATAATTAGCTTAGAAAGGCTTATATAAATTATAAACGCTATATAACTAAGCTAGTTAAAAACCGCAAGTTTAATATAGAGATATTAGGGATTAGTAATAAGGATATATTAAGTCTATATATTAAAGCTATTACTAAGTGGATTAAGGTAGTAGATACTTATAAGGATTAGAATTTAAGAAAAAAGAAAACTTAAGAAGTTCTAGAGGTAGAAGATAAAAAGGTAATAGATCTCTATAATAATATAATAAGGACTCTATCTTAAAAAAAGTAAGACCGTCTAGAAATAAGCTAATTAGAGGATAGTAGTAATGATTTAAGTATAGGTATTAATATAAGTAACCCTAGGAGCCTATCTCGCAATATTAATCCTTCTCTTGCAATACTAATACTAATACTAAATTTCGTAACGCTAGGACTAAGTAGCCGCTGTGATAACTAGATACGCTATAGTACTAGCGCTCGTATACTAAGCCCTACCCTATCTATATTATCCTCTAGCAATATATCTCGTTCGTCCCGCATTAGAAAACCTAAGCTTACCGCCGCTAAGAAGGCGAGGCTGCAGGCGTAGGTAACCTAAAATTCAGTTAGACGTTTAGCGGAGGTCTTAGCGAATTATTTTAAGGGTAGGGACCGTAGGGAGGCGGATTAAGAGATAAATCACAAGCTTAAGAAGCTAGAGAATAAGGCAGAGGAGGCGAAGAAGGCTTAGCGACTATTAGATAAGAAGTTAGACTATATTCTATAGGCGGTTAGAGCACTTACCTCGCCGTAATCCTCCTAGATAATATTCTAGACTCGGTGGCGGCACTAAGAATTAATTACTTATCTAGTTAGACCGTATATAAGTATAGCAATTTATAAGTAAGATCTTAGTAAAATAGTACGCCGCAACTAGCTATAGGCCCGTCTTTATAGCTAGTAAAAAAGATATAGAAGACTACTATTTTTAAGTTAATCTAAAACCCTACTTAACAGCGACCCTCACTTCTACTATAGCCTTATTAAAATATAACTACTACGTAGTCAAACGAGCTCGTCCTTTATACGGACTAATTACCCCGAATATAGCTCTATATACTAGATCCCTATAAAGATATAGAGGCTCCTTATCTTAACAGATCTTAAATAATTAGCTTAGTATTATAGGATAAGTAAAATAAAATAGTAAAGTTTACGTATTCGCGCTATAGTATAGTAACTATAATATTATTATTCCTTATAACCGCTGCTAAGGTCTAAATCAATTATTTCTATAATAAAAAAGCCTTATATATACTTTTCGTAATCGTATAGAGACCTAAGTATCTTAAAACATCGCCTAATTATTAATTTTTCCTTTATAGGGTCCTTATATATATATAAGTCTGTTAGGTATAATAATCCCCTACTACTTAACTCTATACTCTTTCTTATAGCCCGAATAGATCGTTTCCTACTACCGCTAAGGTCGATATACACCTCTAAAGGTACTATCTACGAAGCCCTATATAGCGGCCTAGGGTAAACTAAGCTACTAAGCTACTACCTTTATATATCTCCTCAACCTTTTCTAATTATTTAATATTAGGTGCTAGGCTACTATGTCTTAGTACTATTGGAAAAGATATAGGCAGAGATTATTATAGACTATAGATATCTAAGTCTTAGATTAGTAAAAGATCTGCGTTATAGAGAATAGTCTAACTAGGTATGAAAGGTATAAAAGGAGGAGGTAAAGTGCTATTTCTAGCGGAGGCTTTAGGCGTAAATAGTAGATAATCTTATTAATCTTAAGGGCGGAGATAAGGACTCTAATTTCGTCTTTAGTAAACCTTATAAGCTATCGGCAGTACTTATTACTTATCTAATCTAATTTAAAGTTCCCTAGAGGTATACTAACTAGCGGTCGGTAAGGGTACGCGTAGGGTATACTACTAGCGCTATAGATAATTATAGCTACTACTACTACTAGTAGTAAGATAGTATTATCTAAATAATTATTTAGTAGGCCTATATTATAGAAAGGCGGCGTTATTAGCGGTTATAACTAAGGGGGGAAAATAGTTATTAAATTAGTAGGGTGGATTTCTAAGTTTAATATTTAGGTAATCCTCAGACTTAGATATAGTCTTACTATATTAGGCTTAAAGCTGCTAAGATCCAGATTCGGAAGCCTATATATAAGGGTAATTTGCTATGAAAACTTTTTGCTAAACCTCTCAAATGTTTGCAGGACAGAGATACGGGGGCTTAGTGGGGCTTCTTCGGGGGTTAAGCCTGTCCATGTCGGGGTTAGTCCCCGAAGCTAAGCATGCGTTCAGAGACTTGCTCAGCATTACAGACTTTGCATCATAAGATCGCAACAGACATAGTTCGAATAGGGAGCTTGTGAAAACAGTGCATTATTACACTGGATTTCAACTGCGTCTTCAGCAGCTTGCTTGATGAGAGTTTTCAGGTCCGTCTGAGGGGTCTGACACCCCACATAGTAGACCCCATCCAGGAGATAGTGCTCTGCTGGATTGCGGTCATAGTTCCGGAACTGCAGCAGCCTGCTTGCAATGTTGGAAACGTTGGACGTCTGGAATTTCGCTAAAGGCCACAAGCCAAGTCGGCAAAGAGATTGCAAGTAGTGTCCAATTTTGCTGAGATGCTCGCATGAGTTCGTCCGCGACTCATGCTGGGCTTCTGCAAGGCAGATGTGTTGAAGGTGTGGTAGCATGATTGTTTCAACGGTCCTCTGAAGCTGATCAAGAGCTTCCGTACGTTCGGCGCTGATGGAGTCTCGGTCACGCGATCGATTAGTAAATCTCGTCACCAAAGGAATGAAGAAATGATTACCACTGATACTGTCCGGAAGAATATTATTTCTGGCGATCTCGAGAAGCTTCGGACTGGAACGCAAGATCAAGTTTCGTGTATTCCTCCAGAAAGCTGCGTGGTGTCCAAACGCATATGAGATCCAGACCATCTCGGTATAGCAGCCTTCCCCACTCACAGTGCCTTTCCATTTCTCCATCCAAGCCTGAACTCAGGGGCTCAAGGTCTTCGACATGTCATATTTGTCGTAGACTACAGCTAGTTTTTTTTAGAAGCTCGAACGATATCTCTTCGGTGATGCTTTTGTTGAAATGCAAAGCATCACAGAGCCAGAGGATTGCCTCGGCGTCATAATCTGGTAGCGAGATGGTTGTTGTGGAGCCTGCAGATAAGGTGGCTAGAGCTCGTCCTTCGGAAAACCTTGGGCTCAACATAGCAGCAACAACCGAGGATGCAAGAGTCAAAACCTTGGAGGAGACTCGGATGTATTTGGTGTCCTCTCCAAAACCAAGCTTCTAGTTGAGATCGCCGACTGGATCAGCATCAGGCGAGTGGTCCATGGTTCTTCGTGTATCTTTTCTTGTCTCAGGTATCAGGTAAGGGGTAGGAATTAGTGCGGGGCTTTCGTAAGGTAAGTCGAAGATATATTATGGGGACATCAACAAGGTGCGGGTGTGTTACTGACCATCTACGGCACGGAAGAAAACAAGAGTTAGTGTAACTGTCATTGCTACTTGGAGTTGACTCGGGTATGACACACTTGTTGCTCCTTTCTCTTGCTCTGACCATATGCACTTATTCTTGGTCCCATAAAAGTCCCAGGGCCGAATACCGTGCACTGTGAATGACATATTTGCAACCTTCTACGGAAGACTACCCAACGATGTTGTTACACAGCTCCAACGATTGCTTCTGGCAATTGCCGTCATGCCTCATAACCCTGCCGTTCTGGACGCAATTCAAGCACAGCCCTACTGCTTTCGCTAATATCTCATCGCTAGCAGTCCTCAGGAGCTGCGTGCAATCAATCTTGGCAACATCCCACTGGGAGTTGCTGCACCAGGGACTGATCCTAAGACATTCCCGAAATCCATAAATCCGGGTGAAAATTTCTTGAAGGCTTTTTGTGCAGCCCAAGTCCGGCATTGGCCAAAGTTGAAGACGGTAAAGTTCCTGAACATAATGGCCGCTTTTCATAAGGTGTCCACAGGCCGCATCGCCCACACCATGAGCCTTTTGTGAAGGGCACTGTGCTGTCAAATGCGGTATCAAGATGGTTTGAAGAGTGGTGACAAATCTTCGCAAGTGAGCTTCGCGTTCGGCATTGATAGAGTCTTTTATAGTAACAAGTCAGTCCCAGATTCACCAGTACGTCTATGCGTTGATTTCCCCTCACCAATGGTTCTCGGGGGTAAAGCGGTATCTTCAATACTATGGCATTGTTCGAGAAGTTCGGTCCCCGTATAATTGCGTATCATCGCTCGGGATGTCTTCCAGAAGTTACGATGATTGCCAAGAGCGTACGAAATCCAGAGCACTTTTGGGAAGCTGCTCTCACCATCCTTGGATCCTGGGAACGACGACATCCACACTTCACTTGCGGAGCTCAGAGCTCGCGCAGCGTCATATTTGTCGCATAGAAAAGCTAGCTTTTCGAGAACAGGAAACGAGACATTTGGGGTCGCATATTCCTTGAAGTGGATGGTGGTGCAGAACAGGACCATTGCCTCAACATCGTCTTCAGGAAGAGAAATAGTGATCGGTGAGGATGAGGATGACTGGTTCCCTAGGAAGGCTTGACCTTCTGCGAATTTAGGCCCTATCATCGCAGCAAAGACAGGCGATGCCAGGCTCAACACTTTGGAAGAGACACGAATGGAGAGTTGGTCTGGTCCGACTAATAAGGCTAGATCCCCTGCTGGATCGGCATCGTAGGGGGTTGTGATCGTCATATTAGGCAGGGTCTGATATGGTAAGTGGGTCGGTGTGATATGCAGGCAGGAGGGAAAGTCGAAAGCGAGTTTGTGAGATAATAGATTTTAGGCACTACTAAGGTTCTGTAACTAAGAAGTGTCACTTAGAAGTGACTAAAAATGTCATTTTGATAAGCATGAGGTAGACCGACGTCTTAAACGGCGTTCACGGTATGGCAAGGCTGTCGATGGTCCTGCTGGTGCGCTACGGACCAATTACAAGGTTCTTTAGCGGTCCTTAGTCCAAGTTGGATTTCAAGCCGATCCAGCCACCGCAGCCAATCGTCACTAATGGTCCAAGACGCCTTGAGTGCGGCAGTCTCTCAGAGGAGCTAGGGCGGATGGTGCTAAACAGCTTGGCGCTCAACCGATAGTAAGGAAGCTTTGGAATATTGAGGGTAACTTGTAGATTCTCTAGTAGGGAGGGTGCTGGCTACTTATGTGCTCTAGGTGGTGGCGCGCTAGCGGTTGACTAAGCAACAGGCCTGAGGTGATATTCTAACGGGAAGGGATAGTGCATGCTCCTGAGAGCGATGATATGGCGTTTGGGTGGTCTATACTTGACGTGGAACAAGACAAGTCAGGAATTGACGGGGTTGAATGTACTCAATGAGATCTGAGATGAA
Organism: Stereocaulon alpinum; assembly: GCA_018257865.1. Lineage (NCBI taxonomy): Eukaryota > Fungi > Ascomycota > Lecanoromycetes > Lecanorales > Stereocaulaceae > Stereocaulon > Stereocaulon alpinum. The sequence continues at coordinate 95,812 of JAEUBA010000046.1, read as the reverse complement.
GCTTGAACACTTACGGCTGGATTCGAACTGTAGGGTTAGGGCTATCATATCAATTAGCTGGACTGAATGATAACATTGAACTGTATGGGCAAGGCGCCTAACCCAGTAAGCATTTACCGCACGTGTCCAAGACCACGGTCCAACCGGTTGAAAACACCAATGAAATACCCCAACCGTCTCAGACTGGACCATTTACGTGTACTTCGGACCAAGTCGAAGGAGGGCGGAGACAGTCAATGAGTAGGTCGGCCGTTGATAGCCTTGCAGGAGGGGTGTTAATGGTGTAAATATCACACAACAATGGCAAATCGTTGGTAAAAGAGCATATCGCAGACGGCTATCCACTGCTGAAGAGTCTAGCAAAATTTGGCATCTTATCGAACGTTTGATCTCTAAATGAAGCCCAGCCGATATCTTGGCGCAACAATAACATCTAAGTCTATGCACTTCACAGCCGTAACGCCGATTTGAAGATTTGACCAGTGATCTAGGCTAGAGAGTAGGTACTTGTCCCTGAGTCTTCCTCAGTCTAAGAAGCCGGTGATCCGAGTTCCTATATATTCGCAATGTGTCCACTGGCGATTTCCATACGCAGTCGTGACCTTGCTCGTCTCAAAGAGTATGGGTAGAGTCCTCACCATCCGTCTGGCGGCCTTCTGAGTATATTATCTACGTGCTTTGGAGGCCCGACTAGATTGCGTGCATGGTATTGAGTGGCTGGAGCTATGTGTAGATGGAGCGATGGGTGGACTTCAGAGAATATTCCATCCGCATTGTCAACTGAGCAGCAAAGCGTTAGCAAGGGCTCTGCCTTCAATACGCCAAGCATGGCAAGATCACATGAGAGGAAAACAACTGTCAGGCCTAGACGGAGAATTTCCATGTTAGTTAGACGTAGGCCAGGCACTTATGCAAAAATCAGATATGTAAACACCTCAAGAGTTGAACCTCCCCATATATCAAGTCCTCCGTCTATAAGATCTCGGCTGTTCGTGTAGTAATCCGCCCATGGTACCTCGTGCTCTGAGGGGCTTCTTATTGGAAGCATTACATACTAGGATTGCCAATTCGATGGAAACGAGATTCACTACGCAGACATGTCTTTAAAGCTCTTGTTGATGAGTATATGGAGTGGGACTGTGACGAGCACTAGACTGACGAGGGGGGGCCATGAAGTTCTTATACAATAACGGACAGGTTGAGAGAGACTGCTAAGTCAACGAGATGTTCGAATCAACCGCCGTTCCAATGAGTATGAGCTGTGAATTGTCTCGCAGTAATGATGAAGATGCGTGGGAAGACGTTGGGGTAGATGACAGCGAAGATTTGGTCAGTCTGTGCACCAATGATGGGAAGGACCTGCCGTAAATTTCTGGCAAGATGCGTAATGGAGGAATAGTCAAGTGCATATGTCCGCAGTCATGGGAGTGTAGGCCGTTCTGGGGGAATATTCTGCTTGCGTGTTTTGTCATACTAAGCCCTTTGTAGCTCTTGCATGATGAGATTGTGTAGCCAATGGTCTCTATCTGTCTCGCCCGACTCGCATAGCCTTTGATCGAGCATCATGCAATTGTCCGAAGCCCGCGAAACCTTTCCCACCTTATAGCACTTCAGACAGAGCCCCGCTTGCTTTTCCCTTATGACGCCGAGAATCACCTTTATGACATCGTGCATTTTTACCCTTGAGCACCCACAATCGTCCCGCTTGCAAGCTTGGTAGAAGCCGAGTTTCTGCTCCACATCCTTGACGTTGGCCTGTTGAAATTTTTTGAACAAAGGCCAAAGATCGATCCTTTGGAGTTCTTTAATATGATGGGTGATTGCGATCGGGCCCTCCGTATCCGACAACACGTGTGTGACTATATCTTCGAGCATAGTATGTACGTTATTGAGGATATCTTGTCTATCTGCGATGATTGACACTGTGGCAGACCATCAATTATTAATGCTTGAAGTCCGGAAGAGGAATTTCAGCGCATGCGTAATGCTTACCAATAGTTTTCTCCTTGAGGAGGCTTGCAGCAATGCCACTAACGTGAGGACCATAACGGGGAGTGCTTGGTCTGGGGTAACGAAGTTGCAGTACCTGAGAAATGTACCAGAACAGTCTGGAATGGTCGAAGAAGAAGGAGACCCACATCAAACTCACGATCTCTGCCTCTGGTACTTCAGCAGATATAGTCCACCATAGAGATTGTAGGCACAATTGACCCCATGGCTTCAAAGCTACACCAAGGTCGTACTTGTCACCAATTTCTGCAACCTTTTCCAGACGTGAAAGCCCAATATCGGTTGGGATGTTCTTGCGGAAGTGTAAGGCCTGACAAATCCAGCCCATTGTCGCGGTATCATCGTCAGGAAGATCTATCTGTCGTGGGATTATACTTGAGGACTTGTCCGCACCTTCTGACCATCGTGGGCTGAATAAGGCAGCAAACGCAGGCGATGCTAAGCTCAGAACCTTGGAGGACACGAGGATCGACTTTTGATCTGTTTCTTTGCGACCAACCATAAAGATAATATCTCCCTCGGGGTCAGCGATGATCGTTTGAGCCGCACTGGGAGAAGCTGGATCGCGAGGCATCTTCGGAGGCTGGTCGTGGCTTATCAATTCTTCACAAGGGGTGAGCTTCTTGTGGGAATGGATTTTCTTACGACATCCAAATCAACTGGGAAAAAAAGACGCGTTGGGAGGAGGTGTGCTGGCTGAAAACTCTCACGAACCTTTTTCATGGGCAAGCCTACTTCCGAGCCGTTCAGAGGTGTGTTCATCGCCGGGTTGCGCTGAAGACCAAGGCTATGGATAGGCATTTGGCCAAAGAGATGTTAGGGCAATACTAGCAGCAGCAGCAGCAGCACGGCCAAGTGGAAGCTGCGATTCGAGCAACTGTCCAACAGAAGTCTTGATAAGCTGCCAGTTGACCACGGCGGCGGCAAAAGGTTGCCTTGAGAGTTGGTAATGTGGTGAGGCGAACGTAAAGTGAAGTAAAAGAAGCGAAGAGTTGACCTGGTGAATGACAGAAACGTACGGTCTCGGCTCAAACGAACAATTATCTACCGGCACGAGGAGGCTAGCGACGCTGGCACACTGCCTTCGAACTATTCAATCCATTTGCTATCGTGTCATTCTAGGAGCTCAAGGCCCTGTTCGACCGGGGACCTTGGTGATAATTATCTTGAGGACTCAACGGGAAATGCCTTGGCCATACACTCTAATGACCACCACTTATCCTACTTATTCACCACCACCGCAATGATTCCAGGTTCCCCACCACAGCAAGTCCTTTCCTCTAGATCATTAACCGCTCCACTTTGTCTTTCAATGCCCGTATCTGCCCCATCTATAACCAAATGTCAGCCAACACAGGTCCCGATTATATGCTCGCCACCAGAATGGTTCATTTACCAGTTCTGATGCTTCATTCGTAGTGATGGACGCGCTGATGACTGCGCGGCTCACACCACAAGCCCGTCCGAGGGCTGTCTTAGAGGGAACGTATACGTATGGAACCTCATGATTATTAGCCCCTGTTCAACATGTAGTCTCAGGACTGCGCCTTACATTCTTGTCCTCGCATAGTAGTGGCAGGTGTAGTAAAATCGCCTAGCTCATCATTTCAGCCAAAGATCAGAGCCATATTCCCGCAGGGTATCATACGAGTGGAGCGGTGTCGGCTGCTAGGATGATGATTTCGCTCGTGCCGCGGTTCAGGGTCTTAGTAGCTTCGTTGGCGCTAGAGGGTCTGTCAGATCTGTACATAGGTGCTGAGGTAGGGGGGCAATGTACCCTTTCTTCAACCTGTGACCCGTTAGCTTTGTACAACACTGCAGGAGGATAGGAAACTTGCTGTCTGTAATGAGAAGCTTGCTATACAGAGCTGGATTAGATTTTAGTTAATTAAAAGGGCACGAGGAACTCCTTACTTGAACGAGATCGAGGATCTCTTGTGAGAGAGCCTGATCAGCTATGGGCCAGGCTATTCAAGAGTCAGCCACCGTGTAGAAGTAGCGGAAGAGACTAGGTAGTACCGGCTGACTGGTCTGTCATTCTGAGAGCTTCGAGTCTTCACGATTTGGAGATTTGTAACGTTCGAAGGATTTGATGAAGGTGAGCTAGAAGAGTTTGGAGAAGCTTGAAGTTTTGGGCTTTGGTTGGTCTGTGAAGTTCGAAGGAGCTAGTGAAGTTGTAGTCAAGAAGTTCGCAGGAGTACAAAGGGTTCACTGCCGGAGCTCGCCCTTTCTACTAATGTCAGAAGATGCTTTTCGGGATTTCGCATCTAGCTCAAATTTCTTGTAGTGAAGTTGTAGAAGCTAGCAGGTGACTAAGCATTTCAGTGCCAAGCCGCCATTGGATACTCGACCATTCAGTCTCCATCGTCACTAACATCAAACGCCAGCTTGTCTACGTCCTGATCACGTCCAGTCGAAGTCTTTTCTCTATCCAACCTCCTATTCATCCCGTAGAGGACTTCCGTATCTACCACAATCAAGATGTCGTCAGATCTTTGGTACGCTTTGCCCCCTCTTGCTTTCCATCTGCCTATCTGTCCGTGGGGCGGATGGCTTCACAGAGCTGGCAGCTCTCGATGAAGGCTCTTCCGACACTCTGTCTCTATGTAATGGCACTCGCTGACATATTTCGCTTTCGACAGTCCCGTATATGCCGTCAGTAATCCTGCCTCCCACCCAACGAAGCCCGCCTCCTAGGCTTCCCTCAAATGACTACCGATCCCTAGATTTTGGAAACTGACAGCTCGCAATAGCCCTTCTTCGGCGCGATGGGATGTACCTCCGCCATCGTCTTTACTTGCTTCGGTGCCGCCTATGGAACAGCCAAGTCCGGTGTCGGTATCTCAGCAATGGGTGTTCTGCGACCCGATCTGATCGTCAAGAGTACGTAATATCTAATATATTCCCTACTGGATATCTGCGTACATGGGATTGACATGAGATGATAGATATCGTCCCCGTCATCATGGCTGGTATCATCGGTATCTACGGCCTAGTCGTCTCAGTCCTGATCTCCGACAACCTGAAGCAAGAGATGGCACTCTACACCGGGTTCATTCAATTAGGAGCAGGTCTTAGTGTTGGTCTTGCTGGTCTTGCTGCAGGGTACGTCCTCCTTTCACTATCACCATCACTCTAACTCTTCCTCCCTCCATCCCTCGAATATCCCCAGTCGCAGCAAGATAGCTAACCCTCACCACCTAGTTTCGCAATCGGCATCGTCGGCGACGCAGGAGTCCGCGGCACAGCCCAACAACCACGCTTGTTCGTCGGCATGATCCTGATTCTCATTTTCGCCGAAGTGCTAGGTCTCTACGGGTTGATTGTCGCCCTGCTTATGAACAGCAAGGGTACGACGGATGTTAAAGCCTGCTAAAAAAGCAAAGATAATGCAGCGCTATGACTCAGACAACAATAGCCTGAAAGACACCTGAAAGACGATATGGCACTTCTATGGAACTATAGCGTTCTAATCAGATTCATCAACATTGTATCAAAATAGGAAGTAGGGAGGAGCGTTGCAGTGGAGATGGTAAGGGTGGTTTGTGACTCGTTTTGGCGTTTTTTTGTGCATTAGAATGTTGCGGTAGATACGGGACTTGAAAATGCTACGTCCTTTGAATATATGCGATGCCAGTGATGACTTTCTCTCCGTACCCGTAGCACTCTTTCCACTCCCAGAGCTTCAAAGGCTTTACTTTGTGGGCAGCAAATGATACTGACTTGTTTTCATGACCGAAAATGTGTGCTAAAACCTCTACATAACAGCGCTCTGCAGCGCAGATATGCTCAATGGTCGTTGAGAGAAGGAAGAAATGCAGCGGCCAATGCTCCCCTATATCGCTCGCAAACAAAGAAACAGATCTCCCATGACATAAGGAAATCATGCAGACCTCGATCGAATGGCCCCCACAGCCTATAGATGTGAAGCTTTCCGTTCCACGTATCCGTCACATAATGCTTCTATCTACCCAACCCCTTCCTTATATGCTTCGTCCGCTTCATCAGCTTCTTATACTTATGCTTCTTCATCTTGAGCTTCCGCTGCCGCTTTACGCTGATGGCGTGCCAGACCTCTCTATCTGCTAAGCGGTCTAGATACTGTAATTGTCTCACCTTCATGCGCCCCAGGAAGGGCTGATTGCGTGGTGAAGGTGGGAAGTACCTGACTCCTTCATCTGATTGGGAAGGTTCTTCGATGATAGGCGTGGTATGCGTTCTGTATGTTTTCTGGCCATTCGGTTGCGTTATCTCATGGATTGTGAGAGTCGTGGTGTAGGATTTTTGCATTGGCGCGGATCGCTGCTTGGCGCCGATGTCGGCTTCCGTCTGCTCAGAAGCGTCTTGAGAGGCTTGCTGTGAGGAGTCGAAGGGAAAGGGGACTGGTGGTACGTTGAAGGGGCGGAACTCCTTTGCCAGGTCTTGGAGATGGAGGTGGAGGCTCTTGGCTGGGAGGTCAAGGTGAGTGGGTTGTACCGCGTTTGAAGCGGAAGCTTGAGTCACCGCAGCCCGGAGATCGATCTCTTCGAGAGTCATTTGCTGACCGTTGTGCTTTTGGGCACTAGATGCTGCATTCTCGAATCTGTCTACAGCGGATGAGAGGGTGTAGATGACGTCTGCGGACTTGGGTTTGTGTGCGGGCTTGGGCTCGAATATGGAGGAGAAAGCGGCATTGGAAGACTCCGATGGTACGGGGACTGTGATGGACATGGGTCTATGCATAGAGAAGAAGGAAGAGACTCGAATATCTGTGAACGTTTGTTAGCTACGTGTAGGCGCTTATCTACCACAAATTAGACGTAAACCTACCAGCATCATGCAGGTGCCCCGTTGAAGGTACACTTGGTAGATTCATCCACGACATATTCGGAAACCCCTTGACGGTAGTCTCTTGTGTTCCGTCTTTTGACTTTCGCCTGTTTGTCTTTGTGCCAGAGCGCCCCTCCTTGGCAACTGACTTGGTCTCTTTGGTGGGGGGTTCCGATGGAGTAGCGATGGCTCGTGGTTCATCTTTCGATGCGTTCGGTGTCTTTGAAGAGGAGTGTTTACGCTGATGTACGTGTGCTGAGGAGCGATTTGTCGAGCCTGCAATCAGCGCCTGGGAGGCCCTTGTGCCGCCAGAGCAAGATAGGCATGTCCAAGTGCCTTTCCGGACGATCTCGTTGGAATATCGTGACAACATGTTGCTATGCTCGAGGAAGTGTCACGGTCTCTCAATCATAACTCATGGTGGCCTGTTGGCCTAGGGCACAGGTTTATAGAGTGATGCTGGTGGTGGAACGGGCGAAGTTGATGGCGGCAAAATGCTATTTCGGATGGGGCTTTTACGGTGGCCATATCAAGCGGATGCGCTACTTGTATTCGACCTTGCCAACATACTTCGTGTTGCACAGCAGCGAATGGGTTTAAGATTCTGTTTACACCGGCACGCTCATTCTAGCTCTAGGCAAAGGTGTCCATGCTCTCTTTCTCTTCCTCGGCTTCGCCTAGAAAGCATCTCCAAGTCCGAACACGCTCTTTGCAGACCCCAAAGCACCGTGCCAGCGTGCCTCGTCTAAGTCGTGGACAATATGCACCGCAAAAACGTAAAAAAACAAACCCGATGGAAGGGAAGCAACGCGCATTTGAGGATTGCTTTGAAGACAGATTGAGTTGAGGTACGCTCCATCTAGCACCCCGAGCCCAAAACCAGACCACCTGCCTTCTTGTTGTCATAGTATTAGCGTTGTGAGGTTACTCTGTATGATAGTATCTTGCACGCTTTGCATCGTAAGCTTCAACAGATTTGTGTCTGTTGCGTTAGTAAAATGGACGTAGATTTCGCGGTCCTCTGTCCGGTTGAGACTACGGAACTTGTTTGCGAAGTATTCTGATGCCGCTTTGTAGTCATTGGATGCCCCTGTATAATCAGGGAAGTAGTCGCTGACCGGCTTCTCGGATATCTTCTCCTTGAATAGGTCTGTTTTGTTAAGAAACAATATTATGGAAGAACTCTTGAACCAAGTGAGGCTCATGATGGACTCGAAGAGAAGTAAGGCCTCCTGCATTTGGTTCTGTCAAGAGACAGCTTATCAGTACTGTTTCTCAGATAGAGTACTAGGAATTACATACCGCCGTTTTGTCCTCAACGAGACATTGGTCGTATCCGCTGAGTGCAGCAACAAACATGAGACAGTGGACTCCCTCGAAGCAGTGAACCCATTTCTTCCGCTCAGAACGCTGGCCCCCAACATCAAACATGTGGTAATTGAGCTGTCCGAGTTCGAACAGAGTCTCTGTGATTCCAGTCGTACGTAATCGGGAGCGTAGGACGTCTTGATCACTAGGAAGGTAGTCTCTAGCGAAGAGGCGGTCGATGTTGGCGTAATAACTATCCATGTTAGCAATCATCATCAATGGCATGTGGACGAATTAGCTTACTACTGTATATTGTCATGCAGTGCGTATTCATTGCCCCGTTTAATACATTTTTGAACCGCCGGATCCTCCCATAATCCCTTCATGGCGACTTGACACTGCGATGGGAACATGTCGTCAGGACCAATATCTGCTGCCGAACCTATGACACGTTCGTAATCCTGAACGGAGGTCAGCTGAGATTCTGGTCCCACTGGGGATATATGTCGTACTGCAGACTTCTCACTCTCGTACTCTAACCCGAGCTCCCGCATCTCTTCTGCGATGATCTTGAATGCGACTATCATGTTTGAGAAAATGACTTGACGAACTTCCTTTCGCTCGTCCAAGCGAAAGCCTTCTGAGTATATGATGCGCATCTGCTTGAGGATTGTTGATTTCCCTGATTCTCCAGCTCCGAGAAGTAATATCTTGACCTGTCTTGCTTGTGCTTTCTTATCTTTGCGGATCATCTTCTCAATCTCCATATTCTTCTTTCTTTCCTCGCTTGTGGAACGGGTGAGGGCATTGCCTCCTCCAGACTTAGGAAAGCACATGTTGAAGACCATGGATCCAATGCAATCCGGGGTAGAGGGCCGGGAGACGTTTTCGGGTGGATTACTAGTGTAGCTGAAACGAAGTTAGCTAAGTCGAAAAGGACAGGGTGCAGATAGTGCACGTAAGTGTTGGACCGGCGGCACTGTATAGTACTCATATGGAATCGTATACATACCTCTGCAAGTTCCAGCAACAAGTCTTGTCAACACCTTCGGGCTTTATTGTCGAGGTATGATGTCGAGGGGTAGCTTCGTAGGGACTTTCGGGCCAGAAAAGCGAGCGAGTTGACACGGGTGCAGTGAGCGGGCGAAGAGAATGCCTAGATTACAACTGTAACGATCAGCAGCCGCTTGGAGCTTCACTTCTTGCTTCGACAACAGGTAGGGGAGACGTTGTCCATGTGGAGTCAAGATGCGGTTGTGTGCAAAATGGCCCCCACACGACTAAATCTCCGCCTCTCGAATTGAGACTGGTCAGGTACCTACAGGGTTCATCCGCGCGTTATGCGATGTGACGATGCTCAACATTGGCACTTTGAGAATTAAGCGTCGTCAGTGTTGAGCGCACTTGTTTGCTCGAATGTGGTTTGCGAAAGAGTCTTGTAGTCGGTGAGACCGTGACCGCTGGAGTGTTTCTTAGTCGACCCCGCAAAAGTAGTGGACACTTGCTCGTGCCTTATCAAAATTAGGTTGAGCGAACGACAGAAATGCAATGCTACAATGATATAGCCAGCCGTTCAGCCCAAAGGCGTCGGCCTGAGCATTGCAATTACCGATGATTGGCTGCAGCTAAGAAGTCGTGGTAGAAGATGTGGTTCACAGGTGGGGTATGTTAGTTTCATCCACCGGGTGGTTGGGGATACTATTATGTGTGAAACGTTCAATGGTAGTACAGATTACATTAGATGCTAGTCTAATAAGCGCACAAGGCCGTGGCAATATCTAACTTAATGTGTCCGCAAATACATCCGTTATCATTGGGCGGTGGCAAGTTGATGATTTGTGGGTCTTCTGACACGCAGGCCCGCCGTTCCTCTAACTAACCGAGATCCCTGAAACAACGTGGCCACCCGAGGCAATCGCAATCTGATACACGCAACTAACCACATCAGGACTGACGTCTTTAATGCCCAAGCACTAAAACTTGGAGGAAGATCGGCTTTCTTTCCCCTGAGTCACCTTCTTCCTTTCCCATCTACTACAACGGTCGCTTCCTAACTTACCCCTTGATGACCTGATCTACCGCAAAGACCACAATGATCAGCGCTCGGCGCCATCTCCGTGGTGCGGTAAAAGAAGGGGTTTTACTATCCAGAGTTTTACTATCCCATTCTAGATTGACACATGAGACGCGCTCTGCGTTTAGCTCCCATGTCATTCGACTCTCAGCTTGTCATCTTGTGCTTGGCGACGAGGCGAACTTGCGTTCAGGTTTCAAATCCCGCCAACCCCCAAACCATAAGCCACGAGGCACGTAACTCTTCAGGAGCATAGTCCCTTCTTATGACTTCATTTACTTCTCTCAAAATGTACTCGGTCTTTCCAAGCTTTATTGTGGTGGAGTATGGCTGCTTCATAACCCCTTACGCCGCACCATAGCTTGCTCTTTTCCTTCACTTACTTTCACTACTCTGTGTAACGGGACTCGTGTGGCAAAAGGCTATAGTTTAAGCGGCTAAAGAACATTTCTTCTTCTCCTCAGCGATGTTTACCGACTACGAGTCGTCTTGTTCTGCCTTGTGCTGTCAGCTTGCCATGTGTAGATCTCCCGAGCCGTCTGATGTTCCCAAACGGAAACTCGCTCCATTGAGCAGAGACATTTGATTGCGGTCTAACGTTCAGCTCCGAATTTGGTTCATGTCAGTCGCCTCAAATCGCTCAACAGTTCTCGTATACGTGCCGCAGGTCGACACTTTCCCTTATCCTAGGTCGATATATCGGTTACACCAGGAGCGCTAGATGGAGTCCACCAATATGGTCATTCACCGTCATCGGCCTTTCGACGTGCCAGCAGCCATGTGGGTCCTCTGTACTGGCATTAGAGGTCTGGATTCAAACAATGGAGGCGTTGCTCACACACTTGTGGATAGATGCTCCAGGGCTGCTTCGTTTCAAGTCCAATTTCGGATCCAAATCCTAAATTGGTAGCATGTCATCGCCACGCTCAGTCATGAGGTCCTTGCTTTCTATCTCCCTTGGAAGCAGGCTCCTAGAAACCGGCCTGCATTCAGGCACGGTGTTTCGGTACGGTCTCTGCTTGCTGCGGATTCTATCTTCATCGAATTTGCCACGCTGAAAATAACTTGTGTTCGGAGTTAGCTGCTCAGGTTCTTGAAAATACCCTCCGTACCAACGCAATCTCCAGCTTCCAGGCTGTGAACCAGCTTATTGCTGTGGGATGTTGCATCCTGGTGTCGCTTCGGCCTCTTACTATGTCCAACTATGTTGGCTTGAAACATTCGAACAAGCGTTAGTGGTGAGGAATCTCGTATTGAGGAGTCTCCCAAGCAAGGTCCCACTTGCCCCAGATACTTCCTTCTAGACCAAAAAGAACAATTTGGAATTGGTGGATTGAAAGCGTTTCACATGTCTGATCCGCATCTTTTCTTAGCCGTCTAACTTGTGCAATAGATATTTCAGGTGTATCGCTTGTAAGCAAGATGGTGACAGGAATTCTAATCAAGGTGCTGTTATTTTCGGTCTTCCCATTAGACCATCTTACCGGCATGGGCAGCATGTTGAGCACCAGGAAGCAAGTTTGGTGGCAAAATCATCATAACAGAAAGAAAGTCAGTGAAAGGTGGACGATAAGGGTATTCCTCCGAGATCCGATTCGCCTACTCATCCACAAGGTAGCAATGCCGGGTACCATCAGAAATAAGACTCTCTGGGACGGAAATCAGCCGCGGAAAAAGCCAGACAGAATTCCGTCCGGGGTTTAGTATGACATCGGCTGTGAGGTTGAAAGGTGAACTTTCGTACGATTTGCAGGGTTCTCGGGGTTTCCACCGAGAAATTGATCTGATAAGGCCTGATTGGACATAGATGCACCAAGAGATCTTGAATAGATGATTACTGAATGGCGGTAAGAACCCTAAGGTGAAGGTTGCGCACACTTTGACCACGTCGGGACAATGCGCTACGAACTGCTGGTCCGCAAGTGGCAGATGACCCTTCAATTCGACATATGCACCTGAAACAATCTTCACCGCAACTGTTTGTCAGTAGCTCAAGTCAGCAAGAATGGGTTGGGGCCGAAAACCGGCAGCATGGGTTGAGGACCGTGCTTAACCGCTTTGAAATGCGGAGGCTGCGGCTTGCGGCAATCCTAGGGCAGTCTTAAGCGGGGAGCGGCGCATGCTTGGATAAGTGTGCAGTGAGTATGTAATGATCTTGGCTGCTGACCTTAACATCCTGCAGGTGCCTGCAGGGACTTAAGGTATAGAACACGTCCGCAAGAAGGTTTCATCGGTTGCCGTATCAGAGACCTACCTTACTAGTGCACACTTCAACAAACCACAGCACACCCTGCCATTTCCTCCTAGGCGAACATCCACACGTGGCTGTCCAAGGCATTCCTAAGAATGGCTTTGGGGGTATCTGTATGCGGAATGTGCTCAATTATCAATTGTTGCGAAGAGTCGGTGTAGGCCATTGACAAGGCCCACTGCTGTGCTTATATAGTTACCACTCTTGCCGTCAAGGTCAATTGAATTGTTACTTTCAACACACTGCTCCTAACCTTCAACACTACGACCACATACCTCTTGCTCTTCATCTAAAAGCCTTGCTCAACCACCTGCCTGCCTGTTGTTCAACAACCACTCCTCCATTGTCCACACCTGCTATGGACAGTTTCTACATGTCGCCAGCGAATGAATACTGTGCATCGCCGATGTCTTTCGCGAACGTTCCCGAACTGATGCCTTGCGCATACGACGACGCCTCTACGGACCCAAGCCCGAGCCCCCCAATGGTGAGCTCGGCATCGATCTCCGCTAACGCCGATTGCTAATAATCTTTGCTCAGATGTACTCTAGCCTAGATAATCACAACCACTCATATTCCCACTCCGCAAGCTACCCACAATATCTCGATACGCAACCACAAATAGTCAGCTCCATCGAATTCACCGACCTCACCCGACCCCAAATGGAAGACCGCCGACGAAGAAGATCACACACAACCCAAGACAAAGAAAGTGTCTCGAATATGCGCATTGTCAGTCTTCCCCCCCTCCCCCTCCACCCCCTCCACCCCACTCTCACCTACCAATGGGCATGTAACTAACACCCCCTCACAGCGCCGCCGCGCCCAAAATAGAGCCTCTCAACGCGCCTTCCGCGAGCGCAAAGAAAAGCATGTCCAGCACCTCGAGCACGAGCTCGAAGAACTAGAAAACAAACACCGCACCCTTGAAAAGTCCTACACAGACCTCGACAGCACCCACGCCCAGCTCAAGCAAGAAGTCAAACAGCTCCGCTCGGAACTCGACTCCGTCAAATCGAGTCGCGAAGGCTCAATCACGGAGTCAACCACGACGCAGAATCAATTCTTCGACCCCTTCGCCTCGGACGGCTTCTTTGGGAATGGCACTGATGTTAGATATTGAGTCACACTTGGGGATCATGCTTTGCTGCCTTGCTTGTGTTTGCCATGCTTTGGCCTTGTGTACTTGCGGAAATCTGCGGAATTAGCGGGGTTTGTTTTTGGCTACCGCTCATGTACTCTATCACCCACTGGCGCATTTTCTTTTCTTCAACACTTCTTGCTATTTGCTTGCTAGTGCTGCAGCCCTAGTACTGGTACGTGCGCCATGGCTTCCATGGGATTGCTGGGGTATTACGTCTAGAAGGATCTTACATTGTCTATTCTTGTACTTTGCGACTTCTTCGTCGCTGTATAATGACTATGACGACTAAATCAACCCATACATGAGAAAGTCAATACATAAAGAAATACACACACAGTTATGACGCATACACACACACACACCAAACTCATCAAAATCACCATATCCCACAATCTTATCAACAGACCCTCCAACAAAACCCTTAATGCATGCAGTACGCCTCTGAAAAGACCCTGATCAGAGTTCACCCACCATCTCGATTGTCATTGCACCAAGACCCTTTAAATCTGCACATGGAAAATCTTGCATGACGTTCCAACCCCACAAACTCTAAAGCACGGGACTCTAATAAGCGGAACTCTGCAAGGACATCTAACCGAGGCTTTGTCCTGCAAGCCACTAAAGCGCCTCCGCCCGATTACTTAGCAGCTTGGCTCAAAATGAGCAGACTCCTTTTCTGGCCTAGCGGGCATCAGTGTTGCACAAGGGTGACATTTCAGCGTTGCATGAGGTAGGACTAGGCGGATGGTCCATGCGCAAGGCTTGGATCGGTTAGAGCGATGCTTCTTGAAAGGGTAAAACCTACGCTTCCAGGCGTCTAGCGTCCCACTCTAGGCGTTCAGCCATCCACGCCTCGGTTGCCGCAACGAAACGAACAACTCCTTTTAGAGGTGACTGAGGGAGTAGCTCCGATGCCGGTAACTACTGTCATGCATTCCTTCCCTTGTGCACCCATGTCCACGTGGCTTCCCAGTGACGGTGGATTGCAGCATCGCGCAGAAGCATCGTGCATGATAGTGGGATGTAAGCTGCTTACGTCGATGCGTCTTCAAAGCTAGAAGCGCGGGAAGAAGTTCTAGATGGTTGTGATGCGCGTGTTGGAATCGACCACTATCAATGGTCATTGGCTCTTGGAGGGTGCATGCTATCGGGCAGATATGGGAGAGTAATGTGCAGCAGGGGCCGCCATGGGGGCCTATGTCATTGGCAGATGGGGCATAAAAAGGCGGTGAGGTTGCACATTTCTTTTCATTGAACGGGTGGCAAGTGATTACTATTCAATTTGATCAAGTGATCAAAACGTCAAATTGGTGTGTTCTTTTCTTACTTGATACCGAGCATGTCCTTGCAGATTTGCTCTTTACTGAAAGGGGCTCGGGGTCCTGAAAGGGGGCTCGGGGTCTCATAGGAGGCTCGGGGTCTGGATTTGAAATGATGCCATCTGGAGATATCGTGGTGTAGCGATGGTCGCCGAGCGCCGGGCTGGGATACGGTGAGGTGCGATGATGCCTTCGAGTAGCGGATTTCGGTCTCAGTGGTTGCAGCCATTAGCCACTTCCGGTGGAGGCAGAGTGGGTTCTAAAGATATGATACAGTGTCAAGAGAGCCTGCCGTGATCCCCTTGATCAGTAAATGCGTTTGGAAGATGCGAAGGTCTTACCTTCTGTGCCTCGAAAGGAAATGAGCTGATAGACTGGATAGTACCTATGCATATTCACGCTAAGACCATTTACGGTAAAAGCAACCGCTTCCAAGTATGGAGGTCTAATATCTGGTGAAAACCGAGCCTCCCTCAAGTCTGCTAATAGGTGATAGACCCGTCTCTAGTCTGGCAGAGTTCCTTGTTCCATTGGGGGCGGTCGTGCTGCCTCCTGAGTCCCTCGAGGCACAAGATTCCGTAGAGAGAGGTCGTAGACGACATCCTCGATCTTCTTGACCTTGAAAAAGCAAAGTTAGCCCAAACCTTGGTGGCAGAACCAGGGTACCCACACTGTACTTGATGCTATCACTCCGTCTTCGAAGGGTGTCATTTTTCAAATTGAGTATCTGAAATCCGGCATGGAGGTCTTTGACGAATGAACTGATCTGTAATGGTACTTGATAATCTCCGAGGGTCACAGAGTTGACAGCTAGCCGGGCAAGCTCGTCGATGAGGAGGACAAGAGAGAGCAGGTACTCTTCGATCGTGAGGTGGAAGGCGTCCGTCTCCTTGAGCATGACAGGGACTGTATATTGCGATCAGCGGCGTCTTACTGTCCAGCACTCTGATAATATACCCCCTAGTAGCCTTCCAACTTCCTCGATTGGATATAGCATTCCTTCTGGCCCACTGAAACCTTTTGCATAACTGCATAAAAATCCCCAGAGGACGAGATGAAAACTCTGGCCCAAGTCAGCAGGTCACACTAGACTTTCAATATGGGATGAGTACAGCAACTTCCATCCTCTTGGACCACATCTGGTTGTATTTGTAGTAAGGATGGCTCGATGCGAGTTCATTGAGCTGAGCGATGGTCTCCCGCTGCTTAGAGACGGCACTGTAGGCTTCATTAAGAGTTTCGCTAACTGCTCACAGAGATCAGCCAACGTCTACAATGTCTCCAGTCGATCAGATAGACTAACGGTTGGCTTGAGGTATGGAGTGGATTCTGGATAGTATGGATTCGGTCGATCTGGCTGTATTTGGGTCAACACCGAATTAAGGCAGACCAGCATAGATTGAGTACCCTGCCGTTCCAACGTCTGCACAACGTTGCGTATCTCCTCTCGGGTCTGGGAATCCTCGTCGAGCTTGGTCTGGATTTGCTCGAATACGATCGGGCTAGCCATACCTTGTACTGGGTGAAGGCTGCGAAGGGTGCTATGTGTCGGGTAAGATCTGCTAAGGGTGCTGCTATGTATGACTGGTTGTTGACGTCAAAGCTTGAGGAATTGAATGCTTTACTACCGAGAGGGCGAAGGATTCTAAGCAGACAAAGACGGTTGTCACTAGAATTCACAGACACCGATCTAGGAATCAAGGCAAGAATCATAAATCACACATGACTACCTTCGTGAAATTGACCAGTATTTGTTCTTTCCTCGAAGTTCGAACGGGTGAAGCTCTCAGAGCTCCGTATCGCGCTAAATTAAGCGAGCCGCCATTCCACAGTCAAGATCTTTCCCGCCAAACGCTCCGCCCTCACCATCCCAAAGCCAGCGGCGCAGGATACACACTTCTTTGCGACCAGGTCACCAGTCACTTACCATGGCGAAAGCAACAGTATGTATTGCACCGCTTTGCTGTTCGCCCCACGCATTCGTGCTGGGGATCCCAAGAGCAGTAGGCTAAGTGTTTCTCTCCGCCATGTAGAAAACCCAGCGCACGAGCGCTCTGCGACAAGCTCCTCCGAAGGGCCAGAAGCCTGGCAAGATCACCAAGAAGGTATGTGTATCAGATGTTCAAAGTTTAGCAGAGGGATTCTTCCTCTGACGGCAACTTGCTAATTGCTCGACCTTTTGTACAGTTTATCATCAACGCCTCCCAACCCGCCTCAGATAAGATCTTCGACGTCTCAGCCTTCGAGAAATTCCTACATGACAAGATAAAGGTCGATAATCGAGTGGGGAATCTGGGTGACACCATTGCAATCAGCCAGCAAGGTGATGGAAAGATCGAGGTCATTGCGCACACACAGTTCTCGGGGCGGTACTTGAAGTACTTGTGAGCATCTCCACGTCCGTGTCGTGGATAGCAGTGTTACTAATATGGGTGATCCAGGACAAAGAAGTTCCTCAAAAAGCAGCAACTGCGAGATTGGCTACGTGTGGTCTCTACATCGAAGGGTGTCTATGAGCTTAGGTTCTTCAATGTGGTCAATGATGATGCGGAGGACGATGATGAATAGGATAGATGAATGCCAAGGTATATGCACCAAATTTAGACACTTCTAAACGTAATATGGGCATTCATCCAAGATCTTGCCATCGAGCCTGCAACCTTTTTCACTATCATAAACAGACCAATAGCCATACCATTTTTCCAAACAGGATTCAGAGCTCAATTTCGAAACAATCATGTACGCAACTTATGGCTGAAAAGGAGGCTTCTGACCCCATGCAGAGACTGCTCCAACGGCAACGTTGAAGTAACTTAATGCTCTGTAACGCTATTGAAAACAGAACCTTGTCATGGCTGCGGCGACTAATCCGGAGCCAAAAGTCTTCAACCTTTGGTTATCGCCATGGACCTCATATCTTTGCCTGAATGGACATCAATGACTTGACTTCCTAGCATTGTGTAGGCGAGTTGTTAGTCATAACCAGCATCGATCATGCATTTCACGTTATGTACCTGCGCTGATAACCGAAGTATGTCCGGTTGCTAGCCACTGAGTGCTTATACCTAAATGACTAAACCGACTTTCCTAACATGTGGTTTTTGGTTTTCCTGGTAAACAGACCGGGTGAGAGTCAGACTCTGGGAGACGTGTCGAGGCGTTGTCTGAAGTGAAGCAGCTCTTTTTCATCGTAGCACATGCATGCTCGTGAAGTCAACGTCAAAGCATGACGAGTAGAGTCAGAGAGGACATTGGTCAATTTATTGTTTCTAGAAATAGTGATGCTGTTGCTTGGTGATTCTTCAATTTTTCCTTCTCTTCCTGGACAGACGAACTGGGTCGCTCATACTCACCACATGCAAGCAATGCATACTCTACTTACACGTGAAATTTTCGAGGCAGCAGTACCAATGATAAGTCGATCTTAAAGTATATCAATTGTGGCTATGGTGCTCTGCATAGTCTCCCATTGGTCTCTCCAGTGGACTTCATCCAGCCGAGGATTAAGACGCAGGGTATAACGAGCATGTCGAGTAGACGCAGTAGAAAGAGTTTTTTTCTGAGTGCAAAGAAGATCAAGAACGACATCCTAAGGCGTCAGCTCTGCGCTTGCATGGTCTTCAATACTTGGGATATACCTCAGAGAACATTCACCGTTTTTAGTAAGTGGTCATTCGGAGAAGGCTACGCTAGCAGATTAGCGCTGGCGCTGGGCAACTCCCCGCCTGCACAACATGATACAACAAAGTAAGTAGCATGTATTGCTGCATACTTGCAGACGAGTCTAGCTCGGATATGAAGAATGGTACATAGCTCGACCAGTCCCATATCTGGGATAACGCCCTCAACATCTGCCTAGCAAGCGAACATTATCATAAATATCCCTACAAATATGCGTGTTCATTGCCATGCGGCCTGACTCAAAGACAACAAATTTTGTACACAATCCAAATCTTCCTCTTCACGAGGCAAATTCTGGCCCATGAAGGCCGCCACTTCCTCATCCACCTCGGAAGCCGAACCCTCCTTACTGCTGGAACTCTTCATACTTGAGCGGCGGGCCATATTCTTCTCGCGATTCATGAGATTGTCCAAGCTAGAGGACTGACTAGGGACACGTAAGCTTTCTTCCAATATGCGAGCTATCCGTTGGGC
Source organism: Stereocaulon alpinum (assembly GCA_018257865.1). Classification (NCBI taxonomy): domain Eukaryota; kingdom Fungi; phylum Ascomycota; class Lecanoromycetes; order Lecanorales; family Stereocaulaceae; genus Stereocaulon; species Stereocaulon alpinum. Next base: position 76,742 of record JAEUBA010000046.1, on the reverse strand, counting down.
GTTCATCGGCCCTCTTCTTCGTGTGTTGTTCATCTGAGTGCCGGGTTCCCAATTCTCTTTATCTGAGTCTCCTTCACACTCTTGATACATGGCAGACTGAGAGCTCGACTTGGAATCTTTGGCTCCGATCTTCGCCGTTTTCTGTTTCGAAACATTCCCATAAGTTGTTTGTAACCGTGCTACAGAAGATGTAGCTCTCACAAGCTTGGGTTTGTTGGTCTTCTGTCCGTCTCCTTTCAATCTCTTCGTGAAATCGGGCTTCTGCGTGTGGGCGGTTCGCTTATTCAAATTGGGGGTGATAACCTTGCTCTTGTTGCTTTGCGATCTGATTAGGCTAATAGCAGCTGTTGCAGATCCCTTCTCTTCCCTTTCCGCCTGTTCAATCAACGCGTTTCGAGCGTCGCTGTCGCAATAGAATTCCCAAGTTCTCGCGTCTCGTGATCTTCCAGCCAAGGAGCGCCTGGAGTAAGGCATCTGAAAGACATCGGTCACAGGACTATGGGATGGCTCGAGAGCGCTGTAGCTGCGTTGGAGTCCAACCTGTGAGCGCGGCGCTGAATTGACAAGTGGCAAAGGTTGAGATCGAGGAGGGGAAGGTGTCGTTCCAGTCTTGGTTGTGACCTCTGCTTTTCCATCCAGAGACAATGAAAGCCGCACCTGGGAAGGTGTTCGTTTCAGAGCTCGAAATGACTTGAAGGCATCTTCAGTGAAGTCATTCCTTCCAAGCCCTTCAATGGGCGGGTTCGAACAGTCGTATTGTTCGTCGTGTATGATGAAGGGAGCTGAGCGGCGGTCTGCAACGTAGCTGGGGCGCTTCCTGGTGGGAGCACTCTGTGACAGAGACCTGATCAGAGTTGTGGGATTGGTCTGGGACTTCTCTGCACTCGGTCCTGACAAGGCTGAGGTATTAATAAGCGCTGAGGAGACAGGATTGCTAGTACTGGAGTCGTCAGCCGCTTCAATGCTCGGAGGTCGTGCTGATTTGGCTTGGGGAACGCTCGAGTTGACAGTCGCGACCGATGGCTTGGTCGGGAGGATCATTGGAAGGCCGCCAACCGTCGACTGGCTATTAAATACACTGCTCTGGCTGGATGGAAGCTGCTGGCTACTTCGTAGAGCTGAAAAGCTTGAAAAACTCGGGTTGTCCGAGTGTTCTTGGCTTGAAAGGAAGTGTGAAAAGATCTCGGCTGATATTAGTGGCCGTGACTTGCGACGCGTCATTTGTCGACGGTTTTGGAACCAGATCTGGGTGCAAGAATGGTCAGCTCGCGTTCCGTCAAGCTTAGAACTTTGACATGTGTCGAGGGCGTGGTTTGGCCTAAATCTCGCTATGGGCGTACTAACCTGCACTTCCTTTTCGCCAAGGGCAACACGGTTTACGATTTCGATCCTTGCGGCCTTGTCGGGTTTAGGGTTCTTTTCATATTCGGCTTCCAGGATGGTATGATCTTCAGGGCTGCAGAAGCAATCAATAAACAGAGGATGTCGACTTTGATATTGTACGACGCATACCTTGTCCTTCGGCGTTTTTGCCGAACAAGACGCTGGTTATCGACATTTGGTGGTGTATTCTGGCTCACGGTGTCTTGCGAGTGGACAAGGAATGCATATTGACCCTCCTCGCCTTCGGAGTTGGCTTGTTTAGTGTCCTGAGAGGCCGATGATGGTGGGGTATTCTCCGTGCTCTCCATCTTGCCTAATCCTAAACTAGAACATTCGAGTACTGTACAATCAGCACTCCTATTAACGTAACGTTGTTCCAAAAGGATACATGGTTGTGGTAGGAAAGTCGCGTCACGTAGAGGGGCGCGGCGACATATTCAACATCGCGGCAGCTCGCTTCGGACGATCCCGTCTTGCGCCATCATCCCGAATGATCTACGTAAGGTACTCCGTACTTCCTCTCGAACCCTGAATCAATGAACATCTAATGATCATCAGGAATATTGATCTTGCCAACCTGGCTTTGCTGGTTCGAACGCCTCATTTCCTGGCTCGGAGGACGTTTTCAACGGCTATTCCCCATAGCGTAATTGTGCGCAAAGTGATGGACCCGACCTCGAAGACCTATATGAACCATGAAGAACGTACCGCCGCAGAGCCGCGCGAGCATGGCATGCACAGTGTGATACTTGACACAGTATTTCAGATCTCTCGCACTGTACGCTTATTGAATCTGAGACGGCCTTCGGGAGGAGCCCAAATAGAGGCAAGGAACTCCACCTCTTCACCTAAGTCTCCACTGACGTCCAACATCTACAGTGTAGTTCCTTCCCGGCCAATGGCTAGACGTACACATCCCACATGTTTCTCAAGCAGGAGGCTTCACAATCACGTCTACACCTCAGGATCTTAAGAGGAAGAGTCACCTTGAACTCGCCGTCCAATATTCGCCCACAAACCCTCCCGCAGCATGGCTTTGGCAGAAAAATTCCCAGATCTTGAAATCAGAGCTATTGATAAGAGTCGGAGGGAGCTTTGTCTGGCCACCGCCGCAAATTGATCCTGCTAGTATCGAGAGATTAGTCTTTGTAGCTGGAGGACTCGGCATCAAGTAAGCCCCAAGGTTAGTGGAATAGTCTACAACAGTCAATGCTGATAAATAATCTACCTATAGTCCTCTAATGTCAATTCTATCCCACCTCCACCAAAATAAGAACGAATGCCCACCACGTCTAGATCTCCTTTACAGTGCCCGGAGAGGTGATTCTGGCAAACTTTCCTCCATTCTTTTCCACGAGCGTCTACGCTCAATCTTCGAACGGGGCTTCGGAACCTCTCGAAATTACAAGCTCTTCGTAACAGATACGGTAAAACCCAACGAAGTGTTCGATGAGGATCAATCGGGAGCTATAAGTGCACTCAAAGCGGGTACGGATTCTATTGGCGAGGGTAAGGTTGAAAGGAGACGATTCGAGGAAAAGGATCTAATCGATGCTATTGGCCCCGTAGAGAAAAGAGGAAGGGTTGTGGCGTATATTTGTGGGCCACCACCAATGACTGACTGGGCTGTATCGGTGCTCAAAGGGGCAGAGGGTATGCAGAGCGACAGGGTGTTGTGCGAGAAATGGTGGTAGTCAATGTTTGAAAAAGTAGACAAATTCGTCAGCCATCACAGATATGTTAGCATTAACAAAAGAACCTTCACAATGGCAGCATTGACCATCAGCACGACTACAATTGCGGTTACCACGTTCTATACGCACATGGTAAAACTTGCAACGCGGAACGCTAGTCGTGGAGACTGTCAAAGGCGCTATTGTTCTCCTTCCGGCTAGACCACTCCAAGACATCCATTGGGAAGTACTCAGGTCAAACACTCATTCAACAATATACGCACCGGAGTCGCAGTCGTGAATGGAGTTCCCTCGAGTGAATGCATATCGCCTAAAGCTCGAGACTTCATCATGATCTGACATACCAGACTAAATTAGCGTCATTAAATCTCTGCATTGTGCGCACAATTCGAAATCCCATTTTCGACGTCATGGCATCTCTTGTCATCGGAGATGCGAGACGAAAAGAGCCATTGGCTCAAAGAAAGATCTACAAACACCCTTGAACTGGGAAAAAGCCCCTATGACTCGAATTTATACCTACAGAGAGCGCTATGCCATGAGAAGTTAGGATTTCCAGACCTTGCTGCGAGCGATGCTTACAGAGCTTTACTCTTGACGGACGAGATTTTGGATGAGGAGGGCGAATACCATGATCGGGCTGTCGAGGCTTCGGAGGTGGGGGTGCGCAGGGAATTGGTACCCGTTGTCAAGGGATTTGAAAAAGATGGGATGAAAGTACACACCAACGGCTTTGAAAAAGATGAGACAAACGGACATGCTCAAAGTCATGGATTGCTAGAGAACGATCACTCGGGAATGAGTAATGGTGATCAGACTGAAGCGCCATGGTATGAGACAGTAGCGAAAGGTCATGCACGTCGATGTTATGAGGTATTGGCACGCACACTCTCAGAATGCGGCGACCTGAAAAGTGCTTTAGACTTCGCAGCGAGAGGACTGATGACTTTCTCAGGCAATGAAAAGCTGCAGATATCGAAGGAGCAAATATTGAAAAAACATCTCCATCGGCAACTGGAGAAAGACACTTCATGGAACGAGGTTGACTTCAATCCTCGAGAGGATTTGCCAGAGAATGGTTCGGTCCGACGAGAGATCTATCCATGGAATGAACATGAGCCAGATCGCTTCTCAGAGGAGAATCTCTCCTTCATCAACGCAGAAATCAAAAAGTCAGGGCCCAAATGCGAGGTTCGAGCTATCGAGTTACCCATACTAGCTGGAGATACCTCAACCTCCCCCACCTCCAAGGCTACAACAATCAAACAGCTGGGTATCTTCACCACCTCTGCCATCTCACCCAAAGAGACAGTCCTTCTCGAGCCCAGCGTCCTCACCTCCTCCACCCGCCTCCACGACCCCTTCTGCGACGCCTGCTCCACCCGGCTCCCACCCTTCTCCCCAGATAAACCCCTCCCAACCTGCCAAAACTGCGAGGACATAGTATTCTGCTCAGCCGCCTGCCACGACCGCGCCCAATCGCTCTACCACCCCGCAATCTGCGGCATCCTCGACTTCGACGTCGTCGCCAAAGACCCCTCCCCCTTCGCCGCCACAAGTTGCCTCTATACCCTACTCCTAGCACGAACAATGGCAATGGCAGAAACACAAAACATCAACCCCCTAGACCTACCACAGATAAAATACCTCTGGGGAGATTTCACCGACCCGAAAAAGGTATCGCGTACCCTCCCATTCAGCTTCGAAAACAACATCCAACAACCCCTCCACCTCCTCACCTCCCTCTCGCTAGACCTCTTCGCCCCAGCAACTCTAGCCCGCTACGACACCTGGATAATCAACACCCTCCTCTCCAAATTCCGCGGCGTCGCCAACGCGAAAATGAATGAGCGCACCGGTATACCAGAAGTAGCAGGCGTGCACTGGCTATGGAGTCTAGCGAACCATTCGTGTGCGCCGAATGTGCGGTGGGAATGGGAGAAGGGTGGGATGGGATTTGTGGCTAGGGGTGGGGATGAAGTTGTGAGATGGGGTTCGGGCAAGAACGAGGATGTTGAGGGGAAGTGGGACGGAGGAATACAGCAGGGAGAGGAAGTGCTGAATCATTATTGTGATGTCGAGTTGGATGTACGGCAGAGGAGGGAGTGGGCTGTTGGTGCGTTGGGGGGGATATGTGTTTGTGAGAGGTGTGTTTGGGAAGAAGGGGAGGAAAAGGGTAAGGAGGGATGAGATGAGGAAGATATGTAATTACCTGCGACGCCATATCGTGCGACTAGATTGTCATATATAACGAAGTTCTTGGATGGTTTCCTTAGACTAGACATTACGTGAAGACTTGAACAGATGCAGGGGAGGTTGTTAGATTTCGTGATTCGATGCCCTGCAGTATCTCACTTAGCAGTAGGCTATAGCTTCAAAACTGAAAGATCTACTTGAACGCATTGGAAAGTTGGTAATCATAGATGGATTCATTGTTGAGTATTCCCTATTAATGCTATCTGTGTGCCCCTAACCTACCAGTCAATACTAAAGTGTTCGTCATGAGATGTTCGATCAATCATTCTGTAGTCACATAACCTTCACTATCGTCAGCATTCCATCGTTATCGGTTCCCTAAAAGAACATACCGTGCAATTATCATCCACAATAACAGCCTCTCCATCCTCTCCCAGAATGACTCCCCCACCAGGCCCATCAGCGCCCCCTTGTCGCGCTCGCAATCTTGCAGCCAATTGTGCCAACATGCCTCTCTGCATGAACAATCAATCAGCCATCGTACAACCTAAGCCACTCCGCGAAGCCCATTTCCACCATCCGCATTCTTACAAAGGGACCATCAGCACGTACCGTGATGAATGCATCCCTCATTCCGCCTCGCCTCTGCACATCATTCTGACTAATGATCTGGTAGCTGTTTTGCATCCTCTTTCGGCTTGTTAGTCCTTCCTGTTGGGGTGATTCTTCAGCAGCAGGAGGAGGAGAACCGCGGCGTTGTCTACGTCGGCCGGACAAAGACGAGTATCCAGACGAGCCATTGGTAGCAGAGCTGATGTTTATGCCTTCTTCCGCATCCTTTTGGGCCCGGCTATCGGGAGAAAATATTTTGATCGTATGGTCGATGCCAGATACGGCTAGAAGTGGCTCATATGGGTGGCCTGGGATCTCCATGTTAGATCGTCAGTTCAAGAAGGTGTAAGATAGCCTTACCTTGGACAACATTGACGACCTCATTGTCGCCCTCGAGGATGTTGACAAGCTCTGTCGTCTTCTTGTCCCAAATGAAGAGGTGACCTCCATCACTTCCGCTGACCACGTACTCATCCTGGAGCCCGAAGAAATTTGCGTCTTTGACGGTCTTAACATTGCAATGACCGGTATACTTGTGAGTGTGTGAATCGCAAGGCACATCTTTCTCCACCTTCTCTCGTAACTTGCCTCTATCAGACGCCGATTGAAACATAAATTGTCGTTCTTCAGCTGTTATCTCCCCATCATCATCATCGTCCGCATCGCTATCAGCGTCATCATTTGCATTGTCATAATCATTATCTTCGTCCTCGTCTTCTGCAGCCATATGATCCGCAATTTCGTTATGTAAGTCGTCCATCAGAATTACCTCAGCATCCGATCCGGCGTCCTCAATATCAATGTCAGATCCATCCGGCTGGGCTGACGGTGAGCGTGCTTCATCGGTTGTTGATCCTTCAACTGTGCTGTTAGTAGAAAATTCGGCACAGTTCCCTCTTGAGATTCCCCCAGGCTGTTTGACAAGGCTGACGTTTTCTGCTATGTCCTCGTCTTCGTTTGGGTCGACTTCCTCCTGTACTCTTCCTTCGTCGACATGAGAAGTACCTAGACCCCCAAAGGCAATATCGACAAATTGGAAATTGATGCCCTCTCCAGCGTTCATCAAAAGCCCCCTTCCGACCTTGAACCCCCAGTACTTGATTGCTGTCTTCCTATCTTGGATGACAGATCTTGTTTCATTGTCAGCGTTCTCGGGTACAGCCACAATGGCTCTTGTCATATCCTCGAGCGGCATTCTGACAGCACTGCCGAAAGCAATAACAGCAGCGGACTCGCTTTCGAACAATTGCCGGAATTCATCCCTCAGGAATCTCGAGGCATCTACGTTCGGAATAGATTTTGCTTGAGCTAGTCGAAGCAAATACGGAATAATGTATTCGTCGATTGCAGATAGCTGGGCATCGTCCGGTACAGGAAATCTTGGGCTGTCTAGTCTTTGCTTTGGTGGCCTTTTGAAACCTTGCAGCAAAGCCTGAGGTCCTCCTTCAAGCCAGAGAATTATGGCTTTGAGGAAATCGTAGCTGAAGATGTCGCTTTTAGGCGGCTGTGACCCCTCGTCCGGTGATGGTGTTATCTCTCGGAATAAATCTAGAGCGGGACTTGGCGTGCGGCTGGCAGTCTGGATCTTACCACCAAGCATCCTGGCCAGGGTGCCCACCGCTTGAACGAAGCGGCGTGACGAGTTTCGGTTACCACGCAAGGTTTGCTGGAAAGCTATGTCTTCTGCAACCGGGTCAACTGGATACCTCCAAGCTCTTGTGATCTCGTCCATTTCGGGAACGCAAGTAGCAGCAGTACCAAGAGTAGCTGTGAAGGAGGCTGTGTGATGCGATGGGTCCGACGAGAGGATATCACTTGGGTTGGGAATCGTTGCTTCAAGTGAGAACATCAACCTCCGTATCTTCACTAGGCTTTTGGCGATCTGTAAACTCCTTCTCTGAGACTCGTTAAGGATGGACTCTCTCGTATCTTCAACCATGCTTAAAGGTAGGTGCGGCACAGCATCACCCATCGCTATGTCCTCGGTTTGTCCGTTCTCGTACCTCACGCGAAGTGCCAAGTCACCCTCTTCTTCCGGACGACCCTTGACATGTCTTGGCTTTGAACTTCTTGTTGCTGCTTCCATTGATGCGGTGGAATTATCCTTCTTCCGTTTGCGCTTTCGATCTCCCGACTCCCTGACCTTGCCTTTTCCTCGTCCGCTAATCGAAACACTTTCACCCATCAAGTCTTGTTCCTTTGCGTCTGGAGACCTAACCAAATCGAAGCTGTAAATATGGTCTCCCGACCAGCTCGCAATCATCTCGTTCGGGTTAGCATCACTGATCTTGCATGCAGTGATATGGCCGTTTTCCGTCCTCCGCATTTTCTTCCGCCCCTCTGGTGCAAATTTACGCACGCACCGTGTGGCTTGCCCCATCATCTCGTTCTCGTAAGATGACATACTATGGACAGGAGACGCTCTGCCAGGATTGCCATGCTCTTCGTCTACGTTTCTTCCAAGCATTCTTCGGTCATGTAGGAAACAGTGAAGGTGCGCACCTCCTAAGGCAATATAATGAGGCTGGCTTGCCGAACAAGACATGGTATTGAGATCAAGGTTATAGCGCTTGTAAGATATCAGTGGTGGAGGGACATTGGAATCGTCATGATCAGCTCTATGAGCTAGGAAGCCGCGACCGCCACGTGGGGGTGGATACGCAGATGAAGGGAGTCGTAGATCAAATTGGCGTACCTGTTATATGCTTCAGCATGCCTGATCTGATCTTGGATCCTAGGGTCTGACCTCGCCATCCTCGGAGCAGGTTAAGAAGAGATTGGGAGATGATTCGGTTACAATCCTCTTCACTCGATCTGCATGCGACCTATAAACCCTCGCGTTCGTATTTCCATCGCTCAAGTATCTGACTCCTCTATACATGTTCTGAAAGCGTTGACCTCGTCCAGTCGTAGCTATGTTTGGGCCCATAGAGGTCTCAGCTGTTCGTCCGCTATATTCAATGTCAAACACTCGGACCTCGCAATCTCCAGCGGCCGTGACAAGCGTTCGGTCATTGGAGTGAGGCATGAATTTGACTGAGAAGATATTCGCAGTGTGACCAGTAGCAACAGTTGTGGTCAGAGTGAAAGGCGAGACAGAAGAATCTGGCTGGTATGAGTGGATGTTCAGATGCTGGTCATCGCTGCCTGATGCTAAGAGTCTTCCAGATGTAGACCAGCTGTAATAGATATTAGTTTATATTGGAAAACTGGATTGAGAGTCTGCCGAGGCCACTCACCTCAAAGCATTGACACATCCCGAGTGACCTCCGAGCTCATTGACTATGTCCAAGTCGTCTATCCAGACCCTGTCTCCATAGATCCCTTTGACAGCCGAGTACCGGGACGTATTCCCCAGTTCTCGCCGCAATAGGCGGTCCTGTAATGTGAGTTTCATGTCGGATGTTCTGTGTATCAGATAGTGAGGTGGTCAAGGAACACAGTCCTGCCAATAAAGCCCAAGTAGAGGTTGCGTCACATCACAGCAAGCTGTGTGGCGTTTTAGGTTTTGCACATCGATGTCTGGGATAGCGGATAACCAGCGTAAAAGAGCAAGAGGTCCTTGGAAGCTTCTAAGCATTTCCCAGCTATGCCTTGTTCGTCGCTAATCGGAATCCCAATCGCAATGAATGTCACTCTTCGGAAAAACTTCGGGATAGAAGGTCACATTGCCCCGGAGCGCATACCATGCCAAGAAGCCGCACTAGGGCCCCCCTAACGAGGAACTCAACACACCCCCGGAGCTCGCTTAAAGTGTTCGCTTAGGAAGCCCCCTACCCAGAAAAACACGGAACTGTGATTGTGTCCTTGACGTGCCCACCAACCAGCCACCCCTTTTATTTTCTACAGTCATGCCAATTGATGAAATGCATTGACGTAGTATGTTCTGAGTCCTACATGTCTCTATATCCTTTGTACCAAATTTTGCATAGAAAATTTTCTGGTTGGGGAGCTGTAGCAACGCCTGCCGGTTACGGTTTTACAATTTCGTGGGTGGGCCCTTCTATCGTTTGATCGAAGGTTTACCCAGCGATTGGTTGTACTTTCACTTTGGCTACTCGAACATCTAGAGGAGAATGACGTGCTCAATCATACCCTCTCTAGGGAACAGCTCGAGTGCCGCCCAAGAAAGGTCCAAGGATGATATATCATAGTCAAGCTACAAAAATCTGTGACTGCATGGATGATTTTCCGTCCGACTCACTAATTTTGAAGGTGTGGTGGGGCCTTATGCATAAGGTAGCAGCCTGGCAGGCATCCGCTGAATACATTTTCTGTGAAGATGACAATCCTTCTTATACCTCACTCACGCTATGGAACAAGTTCCGTTAATTAAGGATCCAGCTAGTGATGTTCTCGAAGTGCCCTCTAGCGATGTTGAAAGCGAACCAGATCCACGGCGATACCAAATCGCCATGGAGTCGAAGCAAGTGCGACTTCAACCCGTGCTGGAGCTGCTCCTTCCCACAATTAGTATATTGATTTTGTTGAGCAACGGAGATCAGTCATATACGGGGAATTTCTACGATTTTGCGAAAAGCAATCAAGCTACGATGCAAATCATCGTCCAGGTCATCTCACATATTCTAGCGATGTTGCAGGTGTCCTCCATGTGTGCTGTCTTGAATCTCTCGACCCGATATCGATCTTTGCACCAATCAACCTCTCTCCAGGATATTTGCCTTTGGATTGCGTTGAGTACCGCTCGAGTCGATCTAAATCTTCCGACGCTTCGTCTACTTATAGTTTCTGCCTTCGTCACTGCGACACTACTTCCTGGTGCTTTGTGGGCTGGAGCACTCTCCCCTTTGTTTGTTCTGAAAACGCAAGGACTAGGAAACCAGCAGCTACCTGCCTTCACGGATCCTACCAGAGTACATTGGGACTCTCAATTTGAACAGCGAGGACCTGGACACCAAATATGGAACATTAATGACAAATGCTCTGTGTTCAACGATGCTAGGGGACTCGTTCCCTCGTGCCCCGTTCCAACTTTGCAAGGCCCCCTACTCCTGTCCGCAAGTTCAGCGACGACGTGGGATCGTGGTCCCAGGAACCACTCGAAGCTTGACAATCCAAATTGGGAATACATCGGCCGTTCCTTCGGCGTTGGCTCTTCGGTGGGTCAATCGGATGACCACATGGCCAACCAAAGAGTACTGCATTATAACTATACAGAGACTGGATATTCTGCGAACGTACGTTGTATCAAGAACAGTACCTCTGATTTCCACTTTCGACTCCTAGAGTACTTCGATCGGAACATCTCCAACTCTGACTATCACAGAACGCATTATCCAGGAATGCAGATCAATGAGTCTTACCTTGATATGTGGAGCACCATGGCAACCTACTATGTCGAGGGCTATCTCCCAAACTCGATCATTGGTACTCCCGAACTATACCCTGCGATCGCTTGGCACGAAAAATATGAGAACATCACGTCCTGGACTGCCGTGGTCAACGACAATCGGAACATGATAGCCGTTGCAGCTGGGACTAATCAGTACCAAGAACTCAATCAGACGCAATGCGAAGTCTTTTTCACACCCATGGTCTTCACCATCTCCGCAAACCGCTTACAGCACTCCATCAACGTCGAAGCGCAACCGGCAATCGCTGCAGAAGACATCGAGCCAACAGGCCACCTCCGTGCAAACGTGATGCACTCAATCAGGCTCCTATCGCGAATGAGCCCGTCCCTTTATGTCTCTGTGCTAGGGGAAACGCTAAGCCGCAACGTGGAAAGGATGCAGAGACAGAAGCCGCATCTAAATCTGACTGAAGCTGTAAACTCAGCTGTCGCAGATTCTTTCACTGCCATCATCGATGATATCCTAGTCGCCTATGGCGCTTCCCAGCTCTCAAACGCCCAAGACACCACCGTCAGCGCTGTCCATATCGTAGTGGAAGCCGTACAAATTGGACAGCCCTTCTACCGATATCTCGTCTTCATGCAAAACTCGCTGATTATCCTAATCGTCGGGTTCGAAGCAGCTCGTACGAGAGGCTGGCGTCATCTTACTAGATTCAACTACTTGGACGCCAAAAGTGTTATCATTGCTTCTTCTGCGGGAGGGCGTGGCATCGCAAAGGCTGTTGAGGATCAGCATCGCGAGAAGGGAACACAGTGGGTTGGCGATCCGGCTGATCCTATTGCTTGTGAGATGAGGGTCGAGTGGGATATGCATGGTACGCTAGCTCATACGGCGAATGTGGCGATTGTGAAGGCTAGTGATCGAGATTTTGTGCAAGCTAGGAAGCGCAAAGGGGATGGGAGAGGGAGATCTGTTGGGATGAACAGACTTGATTCGAGCTCGAGGGCGCTGCATCGCTCGGAGTCTCAGTGAGGTGTGTGTTTTCACCATACCTTGTTGAAAACAGAGTTGTTATAGATTTCACATATTCATAGATTTGTCGTAGTGATCTCCAAAAGTTAAACACCTCAACACCAGATTTCATTGATGAATTTTCATGCTGCAATATACAGGTCTGATCGATTGATGACTAGGACTCTGGGGTAGCGCCCCCTATATACACCCCTATTGCACCCCTGTGAGCGCCCCTATTGTTGCCCTGCATATACCCCTACGTTCCCCTCAATCCGGCAGCGACCGGGGTAGCTAGGAGCATCAAATTCCAACACGTTTCCCGTCTGCCAGAGAGCCCAAAAGGGTTCGCCTGACGAATTGCAACTCTTGCCCCTTCCAGTCCCCATGGAATGGACAATCTAGCAGAGCAATAGACTGATAGCTCGACAGCTGATCGTTCAAGTCGAGCCCATCGAGCAATCTCTGACAAGCCGAACCCGGCCTACAGGTTATGTTGTAGCTCCCATTTGGGCTGGTGAGAAGACCCTCAGTACCATTTGGGTCCCCGGTAGTGCCATTGACGAGCGTTCCGTTTAAGAAGCTAGAATTACCAGGAGGCAGCCCTGATTTATCGACCAAATTACTATCACCCACGGAAGTAAAGTCGTCCTTGACTGGGATCGAGCACAGGCCTTCGTCTACGCGTGGAGGGGTGCTTGATGCTTCTCCCCATTCTTGGCTTTGCATTACTTGACCTGCGGGTGTTGAGGCGTTGGCTTCAATGAAGTATTCTGAGAAGGTTGGTTAGCCGATACAGCTAGCAGGCTCTATTGTAGTGTGGGTGTTTAAGTCGTGGCAGCGGGGTTCAGGGATGACTTACGAGGCTCGACGAAATACCACCAGTCGCCACTTCGGAACGCGGTGTTGATTGATTGGAATGGCCATCCCCACCCAGCAGTGTACTATTCACACATCTCGGAGTCTGCCTTCCTTTCTGGAGTGATTTTACGTTTGCAATCCTTGTTTAGAGCCACTACTGAGCACATGCTCATAGGATAGTCTTATGATCAACAGACCGGTATATACAGAGTAAACACATTCCGAAAAGGACGCGCCTTAGTATCGAAATTGGGATGCTTGTCCCAAGCGACGTATACCGCGGAATGGTCCTGATTTTGGACGCCAGCGAGTTTTCGAGGATCTGACGCCTTCGCTCCTTGAGTCCTAGTAGAAATTTTTGAGTACTAGCGAGGCAAGAACGCTTCTCAAGAACTCATGTAAAAGTATTCCGGGTTGAGGACCAAGCCTTCGTTTCAAAGCCGCCATGCTGGCTCATCAGGAGATACGCTGCGCTCCATAGTAATGTGTTCGGGTTTTCTAATAGACAATGACAACACGCTCCCAGTCACTGGAATTCGATGCATGTCGTCAGTATACGTTACAAGTATACCCAGGTATGAAGAAGAAGCATACTTACTAGTCGTGACCTGTATCGATCTTGCCCACTCTCAGGGTGGGTGATATGTAGCATATGGCTCCATCTTTCTCATAGAACAGACTCAGAGTAATACGGACTTCTGTGGCCGAGCAATCTCTGACCGTATAGTATATCGGAAACGCTGGAGATTGATTGCCAATATTGACGCCTGGTCTCGACAATCACAGCCTACTTTCGAGAAATCGCAGCGTGCGGCAGACTGTGTCCGAGACTGAGCTTCATATGTATCAGGCATAGTTGGATTTCTTCTATAGGCCCATGTGGGGATGCTTGCTGATACTGGCCTCAGTATGGGACCTCGAATAAGTAATTTTTGGCTGGCCTACCATGGTGGCTACCATTCGTCTTGTCCGAAGAAGGAGACTCTAGGGTGCTGGAAGTGCTTGGGCTCGCTAAGAGGACCAGAAGATGTAGTTACGGCACGTTCAGCTGTGCAAGCCCGAGGGTATCACGATGGGAATAATTGCTCATAACCTCGTCGGCAAATGTCGTGGGTGCAGCGTGGACCATTGTTGGAGAAAGCCAGGGCAGCGCTAGTGTCACATTGCAACAGAGACATCGGTGATCTGCTCACAAGAATAGGAGATTTAAAATTAAGCCGAAGGGAATGGGCCAGGATAATAACATTCATATTCATGCTATGCAGTGAAAAAGGAAACTGAAGAGATAATCTAAGCAAGCAGAACGTCCTTATAAGAAGACATTGAGGCTGAGTACCGTCAAGCTTGGGTACTGGTCACGTAGATTTTCCCAGAGACTACGGGACATGCGTCAAAATTTGGTCCCTCGTCTCCATCTACTGTAACTCCTAGTGCGTGGGGGCCGGATCGAAACACAGCTTGAGCTATAACAAACGAGGAAATACAACGACGGGACCGAACAGGGGATCCGGCTGAGAAAACCTGGTTTTAACAAACCGTCTTAAAAAACGAGAACGGTGAAGAGATGAAAAGGCTTAACTCGACGCTATCCACGTATGCCATAAGGTTCTCAATCGAAATAGAACTCCTTGATTTTCGACTCGTGGAAAGGGTGTTATATATTTGTTTGTCATAAGTATTGTGAGGTAATCGTAGGTTCATCACAACGCCATTTGGTCCCCAACATCCGCAAGAAAGCTCAAGCCCGTGTAAGTATGAGCATGATGCTGGCAGGACATGGTTTAGGTGTTTGACCGATGCCATGGTGCGAAACACGCGACATTTCAGTCGCCCGCGTGGCCATGGCGTTAATCAGGCGCAATTCTCTGCAGACGATAAGAGCAAGCCTAGTCTATTGGCAGCGTGAGATACCATATACCGTAGACTGCGACGAACAATTGCTGTTTTTGTAGGCTTTCGAAGTTGCAAGTACCAGGATGGTTGTATCCGGTTTTCACTACCTTGTGTTCTAAATTTAGCTCCGCCTTGGCAGAGGAACCGTTCGCTAGGCAGAACGTCGTGCTATCGAAGAGTCAAGGTAAGTGGAAATCATTGATCGACGTCTGCACGGTGTTGTGGGACAACAGATGCTAGGCGTTTTAACACAGTAAAGTCGACGATGTGGTAGGTCATGCTTTGGCAGAGCAAAGACTGGGACATAGCAAAGCTTCAAGCAGCCTTTCATGAGACCAAACGACGTGCTCTTGAACTGCGATATCTAAGTAAACGTAACGACACGCTCTCGTGCAAGCGACTGTGCACGATTGGACATTGTACAGAGCGTCTATCTTTCGGCAGCGTTGTAGGGATGATCGAGTCTGGCGTTTGATCAGCTTGCGGTCAGTACCCATCAGCAACCATTAGAGGCTAGGGTATCCTTTTCAGACTCGCCACAGTGTTGTCGATCAAGATTTCTCGAGCTAGCCTCCAGCATCTACTGGCTTCTTCTTGAGCCAGGCCGCGTCCGCAAGAAACAAATCCCAGTCTTCGCTTCCACGCTGAACTTCTTAGCGGCCGTCTCATCCTCGGCTACATTTCACAGACCATAGTCTTCGGGGAGCACCTTCCAGCAGTGGATGAGCGTACAAACAGTGCAACAGAGCCCATCAGATTCGACATCCTTCTTGGGAGTATGAGCACTGAAATCGGGCTTCAAGTCAATGTTATCACTGTGAAATCTGCAAACGTCGATCAATTTTTGCAAGATGAGCAGGATTTATTCTCGCATCCATCTTTCTAGGTAATTATTGAGTGGATCAGGCAAGCCAGCAATCATCGAGAGACTGGCTCCACGCACGCTCGAATTTGTGAAGCTGCCGGAGCTGATAGCTTGACATTCCCAGTCTACGAGCGTGTTGAGTTTGCGAATGTTGTGCTGAGTGCTGAGCCATACCTGAGCCGTCCCCGGTCAACACAACATCGTAGCACAGGATCTATAATCATCTTCTGCCGAGATCACCAGCTTCTGCTTCAAGGTCCCCACACTTTCGCACCCTCCTTCGGCACACAAATTCTCTCCATCCAAGCGATACGCATCCATCCACTAGCTCAAGCCTCAGAGTCTGCTGTAAACAACATGGCAACGGACTTCCTTCGCGGCCTGTTACGTCCACCAAGTCACAAGTGCTGCATATGTATGGAGTTCTACGGCACTGAACCTTCAACAAGAGGCATTCTCGAACACGCCATCGAACTGCCTTGTAGACAGTAGGTCCCCCCTTTAGCTCCACATCTTCTTTTCATACTTTTCAGGCCTTACTAGACCGTTTTGAAGACTACCATCCTTCCCATGCACTACTAATCCCATCTCAAGAGGCTAGTTACTGACTGGAGAACTACAACAGTATTGTCGGCTCGGAATGTATCGAGATGTGGCTCTCACCAGATTATGCGAATCGCAACACCTGTCCTGTGTGTCGACGTGAGTTCTTTCCTGCTCAGCCGCGACCATACTTGGAGCATGGGATCTTGGGCGACGACGATTCCGGGTTAGAAGATAGCGACGAAGACGAAATAGACTCTGAGGAAGAAGACGGCTACAGCGACGAGGAGGGGTGGGAGGACGAGGAGGTAGAGGAGGAAGAAGAAGAAGAGGAGGAGGAAGAAGAAGAAGAAGAAGAAGAAGAAGAAGAGGGGGACGAGGAAGAAGACCAGCGGCAGCATGAGCATAGGGAGGAACATCAACAGGAAGCGTTTCATTCAGAGGAGTATCAGCAGGAACTGTACCCGCAGCAACTGTCGTTTCAGCAATTGTCGTTTCAGCAACTGCAGCAGGATGGAGTGCTTGAGCAGGAGGAGCAGCTCCAACAACAGTGGGTTCAGCTTCAGCACGTGATTCATGAGGAGGGAGCACGTCAAGAGGAAGAGAGCATGGATCTAGATGATGGAAGAAGTAGCACTGGAGAGGCTAGCGAAGACATCTTGAGCGATACAACACTTCACAAGCGAGTACAAGAATGGGAAGAGGCAGTCATGGCTTATCTACGAGAGAATGAGGCAGAATTGGGGGCTATTGAAGTGGTCAAGCAGCTGAACAGGTCACGAGACCAGCTACTCTACATGCAGCTTGTTGACATTACCACGCCGAACCCTGTCACAGCACAAGGCATTGCTTGTCTCAGCACAGAACAAGAGGAAGAGCTTTTCAAGGCACTCGAACAAAGGGGTGCATTCCAGGACTTTGTCGATGCGAGGCCAGATCTGACATCTACCAGAGGCTTGTGGAATGTTCTTCGCGAACGAGGATTCAATTATTACAATGTGTGCGACGACGAAGAGCTGTATCGTGACGAATGGAGGTTATCGAGTGAGTCTGTTACATGGGAATGCGTCTATGGAAACGTACGTTTGCGAGGTTAGCGTTAACGTGGCCGGATGGCATGCTTGAAAACGTTTGTATACATGGTCAATCTGTTTCCATGGCGCAAAAGTGTCAGCCCAACCCTACGTTTTACATTGACAATGACACAAGGGAATTATTCCCACGACACAGTACCTCGTCATTGATTTCATTACAGTATCTCTAAAAGCATACTTCTTCGTCGAGTTCTCAAAAGCCCATCCATCGCCATACTCCGGTCTCAACTTGCGCATAGAAATGTTTCCGAAATGCCTAGTATTGGCGGCCGCCCTCGACCACTAAAGTCTCCTCCACCCATCACGGTGGCTAACTCAGCAGAAGACTTCCTTCGCGCACTACCCAATGTCAAAAGAGGAGAACTGACTGCCGAAGATCAGAAGTGTGGCATTTGCTTGGAACCTTTCGGCACAACACCGTCCGAACGCGAAGTCATCGAGCGGCCCAAACGTTTACCGTGTGGTCATGTCGTAGGATCAGAGGTAAGCTAGTCCCGACATTCAAGTCCTCGTGGCTTGTCATACTACCTAATGGCATCATGCTAACGTCGAGACGATCTAGTGCATACGCACATGGGTCTCTCCCAATCTTGGGAACAAACACAGCTGCCCCATTTGCCGATACAAACTCTATGGTGCTCATCCTGGACCCAGCATAGAGCTTGATGACACAGAGGACTCTGACGAGTTGCCGAACACTGATGACGCAGTCGACAGCTCGGTCGATAGAGGGGTAGCTTCAAGTTCAGATACAGAAAACGTCCCTGGAGAAATCATGCGAGATGTTCTGACGCACATTTTCGAAGACTTCATGCTATACCGCCTACTCGTCCATAGCAATGCCCAGCTCCCACTAAATCTGGACGGGCACATCTGTGGGCTCAACACTACACAGGAAGCGGAGCTCTTGTTTCAGCTTTCGCGGAGACGGGCTTTCGATCAGCCTCGCCGTGTGGGCGGTAAACAAGTGGCGCAATTTTCTGACCAGGAGATGTGGGATCGGATGATAGATGAAGGTTATTACTACAAGCCCGACTACTATATTGAAGAAAGCGGCCACAAGCGGGGATGGTTCCCCTATACTTATAGGCTCGGGAATCGGACTCCGGACATTTGAGTTGTGCGTTGATGTGGGGCTAGCGAGCTTGATGTAGAGTATTTGGTGCCTTGCTGTTCTTTCTAGGAAGTCACATGCTGATAAGCTTCAGAGCGTATAGTGTCTCTGACTAGAACTTTGAAACCATACAGTGGTCCTAATCAACTCTAGCGAGCCGACAAAGCTTACTTGTTTTTGCAATGTCATACATGGGATGCTGATGCTTCACTATACAATTTCCCTTGATCCAACGACTGGTGTTACAACAGCTGTCTACTATACCCTTGGACTGAAAACAGTTTACATATGGTTTTCTCCTCTTGTCATATCGTGCTCCAAACACTATTCGGTCTCCACACAGTTCAATATTATGGCACATTGATGAAGCCTGAGACTTCGCCCACGTACCTTCGGGTTCTTCTAAGAGGAGTTACCGAACGTCAAAGGACATCTCTCGTGCCTTGCTCGGGGGGTCATCGCAATCCTAGCCACGGACATGAGTCCATTCCAGACCCAATCAGGATCAGAGATGTAAGTGTATGTGAAGATCGAGCTGATGGAGCTCAAAGGTAGTCCACTACTCAATTCGCCCCTATGATACCTCGTCGGCGATGACGGAAGCTTTATCGTACGGGGGTCATGCTCCTCGGAACGCTTCTTGGTATCTTTGCCTCTTGACTAGCGTCTCGAATATCGCGCGCAAATTGGCTCAGGCGTTATATTGTGCGACACTCTCTTGGGCTAATGACCGTGATTCCACTGCCCATTCGCTGCGTTCTTATCATAAGAAGTGTTGTGCGCAATCTCGCCAGTCAATTACATCATTTGGCCATTCACTCTCCTTCTTCTCGCGACACAATATTCATATGCACGACTACCCATGAAAAGCACAAACTGGCCTTACCTATCTTACTTTCTGGAGCTTTTCCGAACCCTGTAACATCATCAGTCATGCCTCTCTTCGGACGTAATTATGGTCGCAGCAATGCGTCATCCCCTTCGAGCTCAAAGCCAATATTCACCATGCAGAAACTCCTCTACTCGCAACCACCACCTTTTGACACCACGTTCTGCTGCACAGCTGGAAATATACCAGCATCAGCGCTGATCGAACAGCTCTACTCCAGTATCATTACAGCGTATTCAGTGCTTTCCTTTCCTGAACATTCAGAGGACGATCTAAAGTGTGCGCCAATATGCGCGAGGTTTGGGAAATTTGCCATTTTCGTTGACAGACGGCTTTCATCGGTTGCAAATGATTGCTGCGTGGTGGAAGAACGGTACCCAGGTGCAGGTAACGAGGACCTGCTTGCCGAGATATTTCGAATCTTGGCGGAGACATTGTTTCTAGCTTGTACGTGACCTTGTCTGGAGATCTGAATACTGATGGGGCGGAGTCGACTGACCCTATGCCTGCGAAGACAAGATCATCATATCAGTCCAAGACAATACCGACAAATGTCCGATCCGGTTCGTTTTGCCAGAAACGGTCGCCAACACGATGGACCTCATCAAGCGTCAGGCCATACAATACGGCTTCTCGCCAGAAGGTCTAGACCGCTGGTTAGAAGACAAGACCGAAGAAGACTATGCAATGTTATTCGACGTTGTACCACCAGGTCCAGAGTTCAACCTCGTCGCGAAGACGATCAAAACCCAGATTAAACAATGGTCGGCACACATGCTTAAACTGAATGAAGATGTCTCGAGGGTGGGTAATGGTCGTCCTGCTGTGTGGAAGAAAGGTCAGCGGCCCAGGACCTTGCTGAAGCTGTGGGAAAGGACTGATGACAAGACAGTTGGATGGCTGGAGAATCTGATGTTGCGCGTGTGATTCGGTCAAGCCCTTCGGCGGTTGTTGCTCGTCTTTTCGTTTAGTAGTACGTTCGGAATAGACTTCAAGTGGCTCAACCAGCCAGTGTTATAGATGTAGTAGACAAAGGTACATGTGATGTGCTACCGTTCTCGGGCTGTAGTGGGCGAACCTTTGGTAGTATGACACAGCTGCAGATCAAGTGATCTTTTTCCGGTGGGACAATGTGTCCTTGACAGAGCGACTTCCTTCCACAGTCCATGTCAGCTTTTTCCGTTCTAGCCTTCAGGTACTGTCTCATTCCTACAGCACATTTTGTTAGAAACACTTCCTCCCCACCATGTCTTTCATCAAGAAACTCCTCAACACTAAGGCCCACCCCTCTACCCCTGAATCGGCCTTTACCCTCCAAAAGCTCTTATACAAGCGCTACCAAGACCAACCACCAAAGTCCCAACCGCTACCACCCCTCATGAAGACCCTCTTCATCACCATCGAAAGAAGCTTCCGCGTTCTCTACGAATGCAATACCGAATCACCATCCGTGCGCGAAGCAATGAAAGACTGCGTCTTGCTTATGACCCGCTACGAGGCTCAACACCTTTCCCCAGACTTAGCAGAGCTGGAAGAACGTGATAAGGAGAAAGGCGAGAGCCATGACAAGCTTTATACGGAAGTCTTTGTTACTTTGGCGGAGATGGTATTCCTAATTTGTACGACAGTCCGCTTGTCCTTTCAAGGAAGCAGTATTGACGATCGCTACAACAGACAAAATGATCAAATCTGTCCACGACAACGGCCCGAATAAAGCTGACCCCGATATCAACCAGCCGAGACTCACGTATGCGATGGACTTGATCAGGGAGCATGCTCTGTCTTTCGGCTTCGAGCCTGATGGAGAGAATCTCTATAACATTTCGGAGGGGGACGAGGAATACATCTTTCTATACATGCCAGGTGTCCAGGTTAATACAGCGGTTGAGAAAGAAATGAACAGGCAAGTGCGCGACTGGATGTGGCGTCTCCAACAAGTAGCTGGAGAGGTAGCGAATGTTGTCGGGAGGGAAAATGTTAGGAAGGGTATTAAATGACCACTTATGAAGAGGGCGATCTCCTGCCCAATCCGTACCAGCATCAACGTTACTTTAACCTAGACCCCACATTTCCCAAAAGGGAAATCTGTAAACAGAGCCTATTCGCGAATATGACTGACGCCAAGCCACTAATACCCTCACAAACCATTATATTCCGACCTATTTTGTGCGAGACATTCGACAAAGGAAATTTTGAAACCTCGAAATGGGTTAGTAAGTCGTCGCGGCGTCGTCGTGCAATGACGACCTAGATGTGATTGGCGAAGTACGCCTTGAATTTCTCAGGCGGGCCAACCTGGACTTTTTAGCAGTATCCCCTTTGCAATGGGGACAAGAGAACGGTGTCTTGAGCTTCTTTGGTGCAATTCGAGGTTTGTACGTGCGCAGTGCTGGGAGATTCTGAGTTGTGATACCTGTATGTCTGGACATCAGATGGCAAGAGCTGTCCTTGCTGAATTTGACAATTCGATCAACGCCTTATAGCGATTGATTTTGGTTGTCGTCAGCGTTTACCCTAGCAGATTGTGGACGGCGGAAGGGCACACACCGCTGTACTCGAGTTTTACGTGGAATGCATCTGGTCCGGTCGATACGACGGGAATGACATTGCGGGGTGTGATATGGGTGTTTGGGCTGAGGGTGTCCAGCAAGATGCTAATTTGAATGCTTCTAGATTCCGACATAGCTGTGCCTGGATGAGAACTTGAAAGATGCTAGAAGTCACCGTTGGATGCTAAGAGGCGTCAATGTTGCAATAATGCGAGATCGATCGAGGGATATCGTCGGTAATTGACATCGGCACTATTGTAGCGCTATAGCATTACAAGGCTATCCAGAGCACTAAGTAAATCTGCGCAAACTATGGGCTAAGAGTACAAGAGCTATTGATCCAACCAAATGAACGCCTCGCTATAAACATGCAGAAGCTCTTCTTCCTTGATTCCCAACTTCCCTATCATCAATAATCTTATTCAAATTCAACCCTTCTGTTTTCCTTCGCCTTTGCCTGCGCCCTCTCTGCCCTCCTTCTCTGCCGATTAATCGCATAATCCGCACTAGCCTCCGTAGTATTTCCATCGTACGTTCCAGGAGTACCCACACCGCTCGCTAGTCCTGGCGGTGCTCCTGGTGAGCTTCCAGGTATGGGCGGCGGGGCTGGTACGTTTGGCGGAAGATTTGGGTTTGACTGAGCCTGAGCTAGTTGCCTGGCAGCAGCTAGTCTTTCGCTCTCTATTCTCATCGCTTCGGCCTGTTGTCTTTCTGAAGCTTGATTGCGTCGGAAACGCTCGGTAGTACCATCTGTGCCACTTAATGAGCTAATACTGTCACCTCTTCGTCGACCTGATCGATCTCTTGACGCTCGCCGTGCTTCTCGTTCAGCAGCCGCTTCCGCTTCAGGCAATCGCCGTAAGGTGACGTGACGGCCATCGTTGTGCAATTTGACTTTGACGCTGACAGGAGGCGTTGCATTGCTATCCTCACCTCCACTAGCAGACGCACGGCGATCTGCTCTCGGCTCTCGTCGATCCCGCCGACTAGATCCAGCTTCAGCGGCTACTAAACCAGCTGCTGCGCCTCCGACTCCTGCTGCTGCTGCATCTCGGCCAGCATGGTGACGCCAATGGTTCCGCCCGTCAGAGCCAATGTAGACTTCGGAGCCGGAGGAGTCGGGGTGGAAAAGGCCACCATGCCGATCAGGGGGTATTTCTGGCATTGCGAGCATAGATTGTCGAGGTATGCCACCTAGCGGCAATTCCTCCACTGTAGTACGGTCACGACCATGACCAGGCACTGGAGGTGCAGGCCCACCCGGATAAGCTCCAGCTGGGATTGGTGGGATGTTATCAGCACGATCAGGATGGCCACCAATCGAACTCGAATCTGTAGTCAGTGTTGATTCACCAGGAGGATGTCGACGCGGAGGACGGCCATCGCCGGTAAGATGATGGCCGTTCACCCGAGAATTCTGCTCGTCCTCAAGGCGCTGATCGTCGTTGCGTCCTCGCCGCTTGTTCCAAAGGCTGCGTGCTAGACCGAAGGCGCCAAGCGTTGCAAGACCATCTCGGAAACCGTGTCCATCTCGACGTTGATGGCTGGCGCTCCGGTAACTTGACTCAGTCAACGAGCTGGGTGGACGCCCAGGAGGACGCTGGCCAGGTGGCGGGAATGGTTGGTTGAGAGGATGCTGGTGGCTTGGCAAAGGTTGGTTAAGGGGAAGAGGGCCCACAGGTAGTGGTCGACCTCCCTGACCATCATACCTGCCGTCGTTAATGGGCATTGCTCCTCCTGGGGGAGGGCCGTAGACCCCAGTATCGCTGTCCCTGTCATGATCTTTGTGTCGCCGATTAAGGAACCATGTCACCACACCAGCTGCCCCAAGGGGTGCGGCAATTTTGAAGAGTCTATCTTCCCATTTGCCTCCTCGGTCACTGTAGCGTTCATCTTCTGAGTACTTCTCATCGTCGACATAGGAACCTGAGTGTCTTCGAGACCCGACGACTTCTGGACCATCATCTCGACGCTCTGATCTTCTCTTCCTGAAGCGATCGAACAAAGCGAACAGACCCGCACCTGCCAAAGCGCCTTTAACAACGTTCCCAGTCCGCCCGCTACTCCGCTTTTCGCGGCGATCATCAACAACACTCCCTGTGCCATAGCTATATCGACTGTCATAATCGTTGCCGATACGTTTATCTCGGATATGCGTCAGAATGAAATAGATGACAAGAAGTGCGAAAGCTGCCAATGCGTATAATACAAACAAGTATACGGGAGATCCGTATAGCGCGAGTCCGAGAGGTATCTGTGCGAGTCCTAGAAGAGCAATAAGACGGCCAAACCAGTGATGGAACTGACCATTGTTAGCTTGAATCCGTTGGCTACAGATGGCGTAACAAGCTACCATAACTTTCAAAGGTTCGTATAGCCTCCTTTTGTTCTTTTCCCTGCGATGTACCCACCAGCCTCCAATAACTTGAAACAGGACCAGGACGTAAATTGTCAACCCAATAGCATGATGGGGATTGCTCAGACTTCTTCCTTGTCCAACTGCGATCCATCCAAGCACGAACACGACAGTCGTAAGAAGAACCGTCATAATCTGTAACCATATGTGATATCTTAGTGCCATACGGGGATTTCGGCCATAAAATCGTACAATCATGATTGCAGTAGGGACGATGAAGAGAAAGTTGATCGTGGCAATGATCCCATGGGCTCGTATCAAGTTATGGTATCCAGGTAGTTCTGCAAAACGGTTGCCCATGCCTGTCAACGTCAGAATCGGTCCCACGTGGGACTGGAATGTGCATGCGACGTACCGTTATATTGAGTAGTGGCTAGATTAAACCCCACTAAATTAGGAAGAAGAAATGTATTGCGGGATGCATCCCATGTACCATCCCCTACAGTCAAGGTATTCGAAGAGTATGAACTGCTGCCAGCGGGTGACAGCTGCGGAGATGGCGACATGATGAAATCTTTGTATGCGGACTGCTTCGGCCAGGCTCAGGATTTTATGGGGGGCTTCACACCTCCTCCCTCTATATGGCTACCATGCGACAGCTCAGATGAAATGGTTGCTAGTATCTGAACCTCGTAGAATAGCACTAAGACTTCGATTGCGTATGCTGACAGTTGACGGAATACCGTTCCAGGTCGCAGGTGTATCTGGGTAGAGCGTGATCTACGGAAGTGGTTGAGTCGAGAATATATTAGATGTGCTGCTCAACAGGTATAGTGATCCCAGAGTTTTCATCTATCTTGATTCATGACTTGATGGGCCGAGATCTTGCTCTGGATGGCCTTGGCGCAAAGATCGCTACAGCAACATGCCAAGAATCAACACTATTATCGATTAGGTCACCGGCACCGATTAGATTGCTACCCGTAAACCAGCATGCGGCCAAGCGGCTTGAGAGGCTACAGGCAGTACGTAGTCCTCACCCACACCAGGCATACAGTCTCTCAACCTTTATCTGGCCGACAACTCTTCGAACCCTCCACTACACACCAGAATCCACGCTTTCTTCTCAAACCACCCGAATATGGCTCCCCAACCTCAAACAGAGTCTGAAGATCTCGACACAACACATCTCCTCGCTGACTACCCCGAGTCAAGTTCCGCATCAGAGGTCCTCTCTTCACCCACAGACAACACAATGGACCATTCCAAGGGCCTACCGCCAGCCTACACTCCCTCTGCTTCGACAATCTCCGAGCCCTCTGACCCCAATCCTCTTACATTCGGCTACATCACCCCTACCCCAATGATCGCCCTACGTCCTCTTCCTCCCAAAAATAACCCAACGCTTCTCGCCATTAACTGCGGCGGTCGTCATGACAAATTTACCCACGCGTGCGTTACCATAAATTGTTGCGGTAGTACAAGCGAAGTGACCAAAGCGTGCTGCGGCGTCAATATATGTGCGAGCGAAAGTTTGCTGAAAAGGGCTTGTTGTGCCGTGAACATGTGCGGGAGTCGGAGCGAATTAGACCAGGCTTGTTGTGGGGTTAACCTCTGTGCGAGTAGGAGTTTGCTGAGTAAGGCGGTTTTGGGGGTTGATCTGTGTGGGAGTTTGAGCAAGCTGGGGAGGGCGTGTTTTGCTGTTCAGTGTTGCGCCGGGGAGGAACGGTGATGACAGAGTCTGCATGGGCATGAGTTGGAATACTGTTGGCCCATGGCGGGTTATCGAAATGAGGGATAGCTGGTGAACGGCTTCGAGGAGTGGCGGATTTCCGGGCGTGGAAGAGAAATCGGGTAGGAGACCGAGCCTTTACCTAATGTGTGGGGCACTACAATCGCTACGACTGGACACGAATACTGTAAAGAGAGACGGAACAGGCGGGTGCTGTCGACGATGGGGCCCACGTGAATGTACTATATTATCGAGACGGTTGTACACTGTCTGACGGCTGAGCTTCGAGTTTCCAACCTGTCAAGCATCCCCAGATCCCTGAACGGTCCTCAAGACTCGAGGGTATTTATTATCTCGGATCCTCTGTGAATGTCATACTGCATCGCTAATCTCCAACGCATGCTCAATTGCGAACCCCTTGGGAGAATTGACTACAAAGGCAACACCATCGAAAACCGTGTGCGGTGTACCAAGTCCTTCGGTCTTGGGGGTGTACTTTGTCCTGTGGCCTATCAAAAACCCAAGATTATGCGTTCATCAATTAAAGAGTGAAGCGTATTGCTCAAAGTATTTTCTAAGGTATAAGGGAGTGTACCGACATGAATATTGCTTTATGCGAAGGGAGGAACAGTCTCAAAGGCTCTACTCAAGAAAACATCGCCTCTATATATCCTCCTTCTAGCATCCCCGACCTGCAATATCAACTCACTTCTTCGCTTGGAAAACAGTCTCCTCAAGTACCTTGCCACTCAGAGTAACAATCTTCTCAGCCGCAACCATAACAACCACACAGCGACAGACGCTATTGGAACGATTAATCCAAGAATGATTAGCACCTCTCTGCACAACGAACTCCCCTGCCCTAATGACTGTCTCCTGGCCTCCATCCAACGCAAGCACAATCTCACCGGAAATGACTGCGCAGTAATCCACGGTCTGGGTCCGGTGCATTGGCGCTTGAGCACCAGGTGGGAAGTCGGTCGTGCAGAACATGACACCTTGAGGGGGGGAGCGTGGAAGAGTGGCTGGTAGGTCTGGTGGGTACGACGTGTTGGAGACTGGGACAGAGAGGCGGGAGTTGAAGCGAACGAAGGCGCTGCCTTTGGGGCCGAAAGGTTGGAAAGGAGTGATTTGAGAGTCAGACGCGAAGACTGAGGTGCCGTCTGCGGTGTGCGTGGTGACGACCAGGCGGGGCGCGGGAAGTTGAGCGGTGGTAGACATTGGTGCGAATCGATTGGAGTTCAAGAACATTCATATAGAGAGCAAGTACCTTATTTTGAATGTGTTTCGCCAAGGTGGAAATGCGAAGAAGACTGTGGTTGATGGGACATTGAATTGGGAACCTCTACGTGTATATATACTAGACACCAAGCCAAAGTGAAAGGCCGAAGACAGCGAGACATCACCTAAGCTCCCATCTAACGCGGAATCAGATAATTGAAGCATTTCAAATCGCAGGCGCAAATCGCGGAATATCAGAATCCTTCTATTATACCCCTGCAAGCCTCAGCCTCGTCTCGATTACCCTCGCTTGGCAAGTGACCGGACGTTTGCGCTAGCCTGTCATTGGCTGAGCTCCAAAGTCTCCAAGACTTTGAACCTGAACGCGACTTGATACTGCTTCGTAGTCTAGTAGGACTACAGGATATGGTGTCAAGCACAAGCTTTCCATCCTTGCTGCTCCCCAACGATCTTCATGATGCTGTCCATGACGAGCTGCTGCCTGTTGATGATCCCCTGGTTGCTCAAGGGCTGAGCCGTTCGGGAGTTTCACAACGCCGCTCCTCTGCTTCCGTTCTACATCTTAGCATGTTCATTGTGTGATAATTGGATGTCACCACCCGAAAGGACAGCTCGACCTCCCCGAGAGTGTTCTATGTATCAATCACCATTTGAAGAACGCCTTAGACAGTCGAAGGCACCTCCTCCAGGGAAAAGTCAGTGACCTTCGAAAACCTTAGATTCGAACAGGAAGAAATATCAGGGACTTTAAAATGAGATGAATAGGCTATCTCCGCACAAACAGTATAAGGGATTGAGGCACTCTAGATTAGAAAGATACGTCTTCTCAGCTAAGCGGCACAGCTTGTCTCAAAACGAGCGGTTTCTCGGCTTGCTCGCAGCTTTATCGCCTCTGCATATCCTGGACATCATCTCATGTGGCCACCATCGTCGTGAGAAGACACCTCTCCATTGCACTACTTCAGGAATACGTGGGTGCATTCACGAGTTTCGCAAACTTCGTTCAGGAATGCGATTCCAGATGATCGCTCGGCACCTTAAGCCTGCCAACATCGGGAGGCTTCAAGAGGGAGATTTTGGTGGCGAAAATCCTTTGTGCAGTAGAGCGCGAACCTGCGGTTCCTTCTAAGAGCCAACAGGACGCACTGGGTCTTCGTGATTACTTATTATGTGCGCAAGTTGGAGGATCCAGGGCACAACCGGGGTGCAACCCTAAGCGGTTAATTGCCCTTGGGCAGGCTTCGGGCGGGCGATCATCACAATTTAGGCATAGAACCGGCCACTAATGCAAGTGCGAGGGTTTCAGCACACGAATCAGCATCTATCGACGAGCAGAGCGGTAACTTAGTGACCCCCCCTCCTCATGATTCTCAGCGCCTACCATGCACTTCAAAACGAATATGACTGGTCGCGCCCATGAGTGCTTCTTGATCCCAAAATCTGACGAACGTCGACCTCCTGATTCTTCATCCTCTGCATTCCTTACGTGATTCCAACATTAAGGCCTTCAAAATAGGTCTCTGCTGTCGCAGCTTGGCGAAAGCACGGAGAAGCTGACATTGCGCTCTCGCTTATATACGCATCGCCATGATGGGGATATCATCATGTTTATCGTCCATTCCACGGAAATGGAAAACCCCAAGGCTGCTCATTGCTATGTTCATCATCGAACTACCATTCAGCATCGCAGGCCTCGCGCTCTTCGGTATTTCCTCACCAGATTTATACCGGACACGCTTCTGGAAACAAGGATCCGATCTGGGCTGGAATAGCAACCCCAACCAGGCCGTTTACGCTGCTGCCAATTATAAATCATATAGTTCGCCTCTACCATGGAGCCAATTGTTCGTTTGCCCTCCACGAGTCCGTACGATCTGTAGAGTCACCCACTAACCACCAGCAGCACTACCAATTTCAACGTTGTCATCTCCGTCCTTTCAGTCTTTATACTCCTCTGCAAAGCAGTCGCATGGATCACTGGTGTCCTTCACCCACTCATCTCGCTGATTATACACGCTGCACTCGTTGCTCTTTGGGCTGTCGCAATCCATAATCAAGCTGCACCAGACATGAGTGATCCGAAACATCCACAACCAGGAGCGCCGTGGTATATCACCAAGAGCTGTGGACCTCCAATCGATAAAGATCTGATTGGATACTGCAAACAAGCCAAGGGCGCCTTTGCCGTGACAGTGCTCATGTGGTGAGTACGAACATTGGTTGTCATATAGCTGTTGACTGATGAGATATTCAATAGTGCACTCTTCCTGCTATCTTGTATCGTTGCTCTCATATCTCTTTATCCTGACAAGGAGTTCCGAAATGCCCGCAGCACCCGACTTTCTGATAGGGAATCACAAAACCAAGCGCCCTGGGAGATGATGCAGGTACCAGGAACACCTGGGACAACCGGAGGCCTGAAGAGCCCCACTACGCCAAGGACAACCGCATTCAATCAGCTTTCGGGACATGGGAAGCCTCCTGTTCGTATGGGTAACAAGGGCATTCCTTTGAGGCATCATATTGCGATGGGGGAGGAAACCTACGCTAGTTCAAGTCGGAGATAGGTACCTGGAAACCCTCCAGTTAGGGGGAGTCACCGAACTGCGTACATGCGTCAATTGGAAAGGGCGCTTGGACTTAAGGTCAGGTCCGAGATCTTCGTGGGATCTTGGGAAGGCAGGAGTTATGGGGCTTACTCTGTGTCCATGTATATTGAGAGTACCTACACATAACAGCATGTAATCATGCCAACAGTATGACCAAAGACTTCAGCGAATGAATTCTTGCTAAAGTGAATTTGACAAAGTTTTGAGATGTAGACCCCTGCTCTTCGGGCAATATATATTTGCCAAGCCACTTCACGCCTACCGCGTCGCCGCCAAATCCTTTCAACGCGAGAGTTTCAGCGGCCCGATTCCCACCGTATTGATAATTAACGATACTCTACACCTCTTCATTTCTCGTTCCTCCAAGCTTTACCCACGTAGACCATGGAGTCATTTGAGAGAATACACCTGGACCTCTCAAAACAACCAGGCAAATGCCGCATAGCAGAGACAGGACTGGGGTGGAAGCCCTCAGGCGGCGGTGACACTTTCACACTCGACTTGAATAATATAGGAGGGGCACAATGGAGTCGCGCAGCTAAGGGCTATGAGCTGAAGATCTTGTCACGAACATCTGGTGTTATACAGCTCGACGGTTTTGATCAAGAGGTGAGCACCCATTTAATTCAGTGTGAGAGCTTTACTAACGCCTACAGGACTTCGACCGTATAGCCAAAGCCTTCAAACTCTTCTACGGTATTAACGTCGAAAGTAAGGAACATGCCCTCCGTGGCTGGAATTGGGGCAAGGCCGAATTCGGCAAAGCCGAACTCGCATTCAACGTGCAAAACCGCCCTGCGTTCGAAATCCCCTACACCGAAATCTCAAATACAAATCTAGCGGGCAAAAACGAAGTAGCAGTCGAGTTCTCACTACCAGCAGGTGGCGCAGAAACCGGCACAAATGGTCACCTTGGAGGTGCGAGGAGTAGGGGGCGCAAGGCCGGGGCGGCAAAAGACCAGCTTGTGGAGATGAGGTTTTATATCCCCGGGACGGTGGCAAAGAAAGAGAAAGATGAAGATGGGGAGGAGAAGAGTGTGGATGGCAGTGAGGCTGAGGAGCAGAATGCTGCCAGTTTGTTTTATGAGACCTTGATGGATAAAGCGGAGATTGGCGAGGTTGCGGGCGATACATACGCTACGTTCTTGGATGTGTTGCATCTTACGCCGAGGTGGGTGAATTGCAGGGACGTATTGCGGGGGTGGGTAGGGGCTGACGGTGTTGCAGAGGACGATTCGACGTCGATATGTACGAGAATTCGTTTCGGTTGCGCGGTAAGACTTACGATTACAAGATTCAGTATGAGCATATTAAGAAGTTCATGCTTCTGCCTAAGCCGGACGACTTGCATACTCTTATCACAATCGGTTTAGATCCGCCTCTGCGACAGGGTCAGACTAGGTATCCATTTCTCGTGATGCAGTTCAAGCGGGAAGAGGAGGTTGTCATTGAGTTGAATATGACTGAGTATGCCCATTCGCCTTTTCGTCCTCGAAAGGTGTATCCACTAATACTTGGACAGAGAAATGCTGGAGGGCAAGTACAAGGGCAAGTTGATGCCTCGATACGAGCAGCCTCAGCATTCAGTCGTCGCCCAAGTCTTCCGTGGGTTAGCAGGGAAGAAAGTCGTTACACCGTCCAAGGACTTTTCAAGTCATCATCAACAATCCGGCGTCAAATGCAGTATCAAAGCGAACGAAGGCCACCTCTATTGCCTCGACAAGAGCTTCATGTTCGTACCGAAACCAGCTACATACATTTCCTTCGACACCATATCCGTCATCGTCATGTCTCGAGTTGGTGGCGCCGTGTCAGCGAGCCGGACCTTTGACATCACGATTACAACGAAGAACGCTGGTGGAGAGCATCAATTTAGTAATATCAACCGGTACTAGCGCTACTCTTCTCCGTACCAATATTTACTGACAATCCATAGTGAGGAGCAAAAGCCCCTAGAAGATTTCTTCGCAGCCAAAGGCCTCAAGACCCGCAACGAAATGCTCGACGACGTAAGTCCACTCCCCATCCCCATAAACCCCCCCCACTAACAAACTACCCCAACCAGTCCTCCGCCCTAATCCAAGCCGCCCTCAACGACGCCAACATCGACTCCTCAGAAGAAGAAGTCGTTGCCGCGCGCGCCGATCGCGGCTCTGCAGACGAAGACGACGAGAGCGTCGACGAAGATTTCCAATCTGATTCTGAAAGTGATGTTGCGGAGGAGTATGATTCGGCGCATGAGAGTAGTGGGAGTGGGAGTGATGAGGAGATGGTTGATGCTGATGGGGCGGGGAGTGAGGATGAGAGGAATGTGGAGCCGAAGAAGAAGAAGGTCAAGACGGGGAAGTAGAGGGAGGAAGGAAAGTGGTTGAGGGACAGGGGCATAGTAATGGCGTTCCGGCGCGGATGAGAAAAGGGGCTAGAAAAGGCCTTTATGTGCATTGACATTTGGGGTTGGAGTGATCTTGCATGTTCATTCCATATCACATTCATACATCATACATCATACATCAAAGCATGCAGCGAAGATCTTGATGGAGACAAACCAGCCACGAAGCTCAACCGCTTCTCTCTATTTTCTTACCATAACAATGTCCCAAGTGACCTCCCCAGAGATGCTTCGTCTAATACATGCTAGCAAAGCAGATGACTACCCAAGAAAATAACACTACACTCGCTGGAGCACAAATAATCACAAAATATACATAAAACTAACAATCTTCGATATACTTCCTCAATATTCTCAACAACCAGCGCCCGCCTACCTACCTACCTACTTACGTAACACACTCTACCAAATCGAGTTTCCCACTCTTTCCAGCGTCGAACATCGTCATCTCATGTTAACTTGGATATTGCATAAAGGAAAGATTTTTGTGCTCTGTGAGAGTAGGAAATGGATGATTTGCTGCTTCGTTGGGAAAGCACTCTGAGGGTTGCTGGTGAGGAGGAGGTGGGGTTTGGTTGTGTGGAGGAGTTGGGGAGGTGGAGGTTTGGGGAGGAGAATGTAAGGGTTTTAGGGGACGGACTGAGACCTGACTAATACTACGGTAGTTGCATCCGATGTAATAAAAAATTAGCTACGTATGCGGATTCTACGGAGTGGAAGAATACAGTTATATGTGAGTGCCTGAGTGCCAGAACCGTGACAAAGGGAGTGTGCGAGGTTGTTGCTCTTGGTGGAGTGGAAGTGAGACTTTTAAGGTATCGGCTTGTTCTTGCTCAGGAGGTAGTAATTGATGTTGTAGTGGCGCTCTAATGTTTATGGGTCTGCGGTTGTAGTCTTTGCCTTCTCTCTATGCATTCTTTATCTTCTCATTTCATGTCTTAAGTCAGGACCTTTGAGCATCTGTTAGT
This sequence comes from Stereocaulon alpinum, assembly GCA_018257865.1. NCBI lineage: Eukaryota > Fungi > Ascomycota > Lecanoromycetes > Lecanorales > Stereocaulaceae > Stereocaulon > Stereocaulon alpinum. The sequence continues at coordinate 43,424 of JAEUBA010000046.1, read as the reverse complement.
GAAACAATTCTCGTCCAGTCGACGGTCAAAAACGCTCGCCATCTTCGCGCGAGTTGTTCCCAGGTGGTTCTCTGAAACGCGGTGATCCGCCAACCTCATATATTTCTCCGGTATAGCGCTGGCCAGGCTGTCGGTGTGCGTATTCGATTTCCCGCGGCATGGAGCGACCATCTAGCTCGTGCATATCTCGTGTTCCTACTATGTATCTCCTGGGATTTGCGGCGTTGTTCTCGACCATGGCTTTCTCCAAGGAGGTGCGACGTCTGTATTCCCTGAAGAGGAGGAAGCTTTGAGCTGAAAATAGAAGGACAGCTAAAGGCACTCCTATGCCAGCACCGATAGAAAGAGGTAGCTTTGAAGATGGGGCCGGTCTGGATGAAGATGCTGGTTGAGCTGAAGGTGCTAGTTGAGCTGAAGTTTCTGGTTGAGCTGAAGATGTTGATTGAAGCGCATGTGCTAACGGAGTGGCTAACGCATAAGCTGATGTCGAAAGGGTTGCCACGCTAGAAGACATCGCTGACGATAATGACAATGGCGACGTCGCATTGTCGAAACTAACCTCCCCCTGAGGCAAAAATAGTGAGGGACCATCGAATGAGATCGTGACGATTTGGCCATCGCAGCAGGCGTTCAAGTTTGACAGATCTTGGCAACAGTAACTTTCGGTTACTGTACCTTTGACATTGGGGCATGGGTAGAGTGCACCGAAATTATCCATATTCACTGTGCACATGTCAGCAATATTCTATTTCGCGAACGATACAAGTAAAAGGTACCGGTTCGGCATTGTGCATAGCATGGAGGTGTAGGCCAATTTGGAGTAGTACAACCGCCACGATACATCCGGCCAATGGAATTAATGCAGTAGCCTGCGGTGGTACACATATCTGTTAACGTGCAACATGCGGAGTCGCCATTGTCAGTCGTATTACAAGCTCGCCAACTCCTATGTGGGTCTGCTTTGTACGACATAGATGATCCGTTGGGCCAATAACAGGTACTGGCTACGGGGCGGATAGCCTTGTGAAAAACGACTAACAAGGATAGAAGCCCGGGTGTGATGCATTTCAACATGGCGGAAAGAGTATTTAGCAGTTGGTGAGGTAGTATATATAATAGAGCTCTCGGGTACCGAGGTATTGTGGGGTGTGACAGGAAGAGGGGAGATTTATACAATGTGTACAATACAGAACAGCATAGTGCTGCTTGATGTAAGGGCCGACCCAGCTGGCTGTCGTCACATTGGTCTGGAAGCCATTGGGTTTTAATCCCATTGTGCTACGGCACATGAACATGGCCCAACATATCCAATCAAGCTAAGCCCCAAACGATGGAAAACTGTGAAGCGCATCCCGCCTTACAAGAGATCTGAACTCGAACATCGGACCCGGAAACTGCTTCAGTTCCATGCAAGAGCTGCAGATATGGTGGATGTTAGGGTGCAGCATTGTGCAGCATGTGTTTGATCCTGAATCTTGCGCCGGAGATTGAGGAATGAATTACTCGATGCATGAAACCCTAACGCTAAAATCTTGGCGTCCACTTTTCCACACCTTTAATTAATTTTGCCAATCTTTGCGATAGACGAGCGGAGTGTCAGAATGCTAAGGTAAAAGAAGGCGCGAAGAAGCGGTGTGCTCAAATTGGCACTCAAACTGCAAGACATAAGCCCTAACGGCGGCTGATCCAAGCTCTCGACGATGTGAATGCTCAGCCCCTTCGAACATGTTGCTCTCGTAGATTTCTTGTGGCGCAGAATAGCCACCCAATTCGAACCTACTCTCCGGTATCTATCCCGCCTCTTTCTTCTGATCTGCAGTGTATGTTTCATCAACTGCCTTCTCTGCGCCAACTTATTTTCGATGTCCACGTTCTCTTAAAAACAAGGAGGCCAATGGTTGCAAGCAACAAGATACCCAAGGGGACACCCACCCAAAGCCAATGGCGATAGACTTTTAGATGACAGTGATTTCTCCAGTGAGGCTTCCGAAGAGAAAGGCTCACTTGGGGATGTTGCTGATGTTGCGGATGACAAGGGCAATGTCACATTTGGCACACTGAGTACGCCATGGGGCAGAAAGGAAGAAAGTCCTGGGGTAGAGCCATCAATAGTGATGAATGGACTGCCAAGACAACCAGTGGAGTTGTCATTCGAGTCCGAGCAACAGTAATATGTCGTTGAAGTACCATACTTACGAGCACAGAGGAAAATAGGACAGCAAGAATATGTAGAAGCTTTCCTCTGGTAAAAAATGATCTTATAGGGACATTAAGGACGTACTGTCCCAACACTCAGGGGAGCATGCTTCGGCGTGCCAAATCTGGTCCGTACACGCGCCTCGATACACATAACCGTTGTGTGTAAAGCAGTAGCCTGAAGTATTGCAAACGTGTTTTGACACCTAGCATGCACTTTGGACACTATCCGCAGTAGAATCACAAACCTAAATAGCATCCGCCAGTTTCAGAGGCCAAGGCTACAGGCGTATGGTCGGGCCAGTAACAAGTTCCATTTGCAAGTATAGCGTTGTAGCAGGGAATCAGAAACAACGACGCTATCTTCCGGACATAGTGAAATGGGAACATAACGAGGAACCACAAGGAGAAGAACAGAATTGGTATATTTGAGTAACAAAATATCACTCATGGTGGAACGCTCCGAGTATATGGTCTGCTGTTATCCCAATGCTGTGCAGATCGAGTACAACCAAATCAAACCGGACATCAGATCCAAGGCACTGTCGTTCTACAGCTGTTTGTGCACAGCAGATCGTCACAATGGGCCATTCATCATGCAGTAAAGGGAGAATGGCCCCAGAGAAGCAGAGAAGCTGGGATCCACGGGTGAAGCTCAGCCTCAAGTACGGTCATATAGGGGCTTGAGAAAGTGAATATGTTAGATAATGGGCAGTTCTATGCAGGAGGTTTGATCCTTCGTGGGCTCGGAGATGAGAAGGCAGCAAAAATAAAACGGGTCTTGGCATCGAGATCTGAACCCTAACGCTAAACCTCCAAGATCCTCAATATTCATCCATTCGTCCTCGGTCACTCGTGTTCTATCACCACACTCAATGTCTCTACCACGGCTTTATTCCCTAACACCTGGCTCGAGACTAACAAGCCCTTACTGTTTCAACCCTGTACTCACTTACTTGAGTCGCTGCACCTCCTCTACTAGCGCACCCGTCATAGAAGCCCCCCCAGCCCGCTGGCTCTCAGACCTCAAACGCAGAATAGGCAAATGCATCATCTTTGGTCTCAAGCAGGAACAAGTTGACGAGGCTGGAGAGATACTCAGGGTCGTGGCTAGGGATTGGAGGGAGCTAGTTGCTGGATCCGAGGGTTTCTTGACTGGGAGAGGGAGGGCAGGCACGGAAGGGAGGGAAGTGGTTTGGGGTGACATGGTGAGTCCTCTAGAGGGCCATCGCCGGAAATGCTGCTAGGGTTTCTACGAAAGTCAAAGGGAGAAGGAAGTGGAACGGGCTGACGGCAGACTGTGGCCGTTCTAGGACGTTATGGTAAGTCCTTGAATTCTATCGTGACATCCGCCTGTCCTTGCGCCGCAGCTTGCCTTCTTTTCTTTGTCTACCAATTATCTCCAGGGTAGATTGCCCTCTGCCAAGTCCTCTTTGTTGCTTGCGTACATTCACGCTCTGTCATTGGCTACCTAGATTAGGCCACATGAAATCAATGCAAAGTCGAATGGAGGAACCGCACACTCTTCAGCTTTCACTTGATCTCAATAGACCTAACTGCTCCAAAGGGTACTTGAGACGCCCTTTTGTAAAGAATGGTCCAGTCTGACACCTGATATAAGGCCATGTGAACAATGTCACATACGTTAAATATGCAGAGTCAGGCCGCATCAACTGGGCCCAACACTTTGCCAATTACATAGACCCGAAGCATAAGAAGGAGTGGTCAGAGTTGTGGACCCCCAAGGGTGAAGGCTTGATATTACGGAGCATGAGGACGGATTATAAATTTGTAAGGTCTCCAATTGCTGTGGTTACTTAAGACTGATAAGCTTGGCAGCCTATGACTTGGCCAGACCGTATATCTGTGTATCACAAACTGCGCGACGCGCCCACAGCTTCGACAGACTCATTCATTCTAGATGTGGTTATACTATCTGAAAAATATCAACGGCCTGCAGCAAGATGTGAGGAGGATATCGTAGTATATGACTACCAGCGAGGGACAAAATCGCCCTTGAGAGATTTCATGGTGGAGAAGTTCCAGGAAACATTCGAGCTGCAACAGGAAGCAAAGCGACGGAATGGGCGGAGAATAAGAAACTTGCTGGAGAGAGTGGAAACGCTAGAGAAAGGAAGCTGGAATAGGGCAGATGCTGTGGAAGATTAGGGAAGCACCGGATATACAACCTAGCGTTATTGGGTGGCCATATGTTGCCATCAGAGAGACACAGAATTGGACGATAGTCCCTATCAAACATACAACTCCAAAATCACTTGAGCTCCATGAACTGCGCTGTTGTTTTGGACATAGCTAGTGAGGCTGTATACATTTAGGGGTGGGGTTCCAAAAACGCGCGTAGAGATCGGAAACTTTCAAGATGCTCCACTCTAGGCTTGACAGTGAGTGAGCCAGATTGTGAAATGACTGGACGGATGCTCTATGCGAGACCACTGTTGGACTGTTTGGATGACCGATGTTGGCTCAGTGAGGTACTAGGTAGGGATGTGTGGGGTTGTACATCGCCCTGAAAGTTTCCCCTCATCAACTTTTGCCTGGCACGCCTGGGGTAGGAGCACATGAGGCACTGCCGGATGTGATCTACAGTGAATGCATAAAAGCATGCATGAAGATTCAGCTTAGTACTGACATCTCCGAAGCTTCTTTCTCCTGCGCCTGCAAAGCATTGGAGGAACAGCTTAGACTTCACATTCGTGCAGCGTGCATTTGACAGCGGTGAACGAGGCACTCATAAGTAGCAAAATAGGTAAGTGGCATTCTAATGTGGCGAAACGTCGTATCACATCAATAGTAGTATTCATTATTACTACTATTGATTCCTTGACTTAAGGTAGGTTCAACTGTGCGGAAGCACCCGCCGTGAATATTTAATGTTGCGCACACACCACTATTTGCCAAGCCCCAACTTAGCCGCACCTGAAGCTACCTGACTACGGACTACGGCAAAGTTGATTCCACGACGTTGCCAATATTATTCTCTTAGCTCGTCCTTGTTTTCTTCACAACCCACGTTTTTCCACACATCTAGACCAGCTTCTGGTCGTGGATCCTTATCTTCTACTCACCCTGGCTGGTCTTGTATCCACGCCATCCGGATGAGCGATTCTAGTGCTACCTAGAGACTCCCTTAGCAGAAGGCTCGCTCATGCCACGCGGGGTGAAGAAGCCCGGAAACCAGCACAACACCCGCCATGAAAACGGCGTCGTCGCGCCAGGCAAGAGGATCTCAAAGCGAAAGTCGAATGGTCATCTAAATGGGAGCGCCGATGCGACCTCCTATCTGAATGGCGTCCCTACCGCTTCCGTTCCCACCGCTCGCACAACATCGCGGTTGCCCGATAGAAGAACAAGCGGAGGGCCTTCAAGTACGAATTATAGACCTCAGCCAACAGCAGAGCCGCCGCAGGTTTCATTAGATGCTGTCGAGGTACTGCCAAACGGGACCAAGTATGCCAACGGCTCCGTAGAACACACGCATCGCAAGATCGACGTTAACGCTGCGAAGAACCCCATGGTCCATGACAACAGCATTTGGCACTTTACTCTTACTGTTCTTGGATCCTGCCCGCTTGGCGACTGCATTGCTATCCTCATCGTCCTACTCTCTCTGCCTCCCACCATCATAACCGTCACCAACGCGCTATTCGCTCTACTTACCTTCATAACCCCCACTGGCTTATCATCCATCCCCACCACCTTTCACGAAATCTTCCAAGGCTCTGGAGGTACTCCGTCATTTGCAACAATCTTCCTAACGGACGTGATAGGCTTGGTGTTATGGCTGGTCTTGTGGCAGCCACTGCAAGCTCTCTCCATCGAATTAGCACAAGCTATGGTTGCAACACAACTAGGGGGAGGGAATGCCAGTAAGAAGAAGGGATCTGATCGTACACTGCTCTGCATGGGTATCGTTACAGCTAGCCATGTGGCTCGCCATCAATGGATGCCAAAGAGCTTGTTTGGGTACGACTGGTCTGCAATACTGTCTTCAATACCTTATGTGTCGAAAAGCCCAACGTTATTCTATGGGAATGATTTCATTCCGACTCGTTCACCAGCTGGCTGGTTGCGCGTATTAATTGCACTTCACATATTGATCCAGGGATTAGTTCATGTTGCAAGACGATGGTACCAAAAGCGAGAATACTCTCAAGCAATGCCGATTAACAAGAAGACGGATCCTGAGCCTATAGCTAGCTCGCCAGCTCGTCATACGCTGGTCGCGCCGACGGAAGCCAATGCTCATATCACTGTTACGTCCTCTGAGCCAATGCCAAAGATGTCGGCGAACGCAAAAGAGAACCGGGACAAAGTGTCAAGCGGGAAGAAGAAGCGCAAACAAGGCACCTGGGTCAGGAGTCAGCAGCCTCTTTGGGCTGCCTTCGCTCATACAAAAGTCATTTTCCTCCGAGAGTACGAGCAGTCACACACGCATTCGGAAGCTACAGAAGCTAATGCCATTGACACCAAAAACCTTGGAAGTGCACAGTTTTCGGATGGTAGTGTTTGGATTTCTAACATATCGCCTACCAGCTTCTGCTTTGACGCGAGTGTATCACCAACACTGCCGCCAGCCGAGCCTGATCTAGACGATCATAAAGCACATGTCAGTGCTGGAGTTGATCGTTCGAAACCATTCTATGTGCGCATCAACAATACCGACTGGACTTCAACGAGGCTCGAAGTGACATCTGAGGAGGACGAAAGTGCAGATTGTGTGTGGACTGGCGAAGTCTTTGGGCTTTCGCCATCCTCTAGCTACAAATGCAGCTTCGTCCGGAGCGGGGATGGTGTGGTCGTTCACTCTGCCATTGTGACCACACCTCCCCCGCTTGCCGCCGTGGCCGGTAAGTACGACCGTTGTTGACTGTCTTACGTTATGACTAATGCAACGCCAGATGCTTCCGTACCATCAACCTCATCTCTCCACCGAGTACATCGCCCATCCTCGCCGACGACGCCCTCAACAACGCTGAAAAAGTCTATCGCGGCCTTTGAGACTAATCTCAGCGAGTCTCAAGCGCGTCAAAAGCGCAGCAAGAAGGAAAGTAAAATTGCATCTGCAGCTCTAAAGAAGGACATCGACGTTTTCAATTCAAAGATCTCAAAGCTCGCTGGTGAAGATAAAGCGCACACCAATCGTCATTTGCAGTGGAATCAACATACTAAACAAGCAGACGAAGCCGTCAACCTCATTACTGGCGAGATTGAATCATTGGGATGCGTTCCAGAGGACGACTTGAAGGCGTCCAGGGAGAAGAAAGCCGCTTGGGAGGAGACAAGGAATGGCCAATCACTCGCTAGGGATGCATTGTTCCGTACCAAGGAGTCAGCCCATCGAGAAAAGTCTGCTGTTCAAACCGAGACTATCACAGCTCAGCAAAAACGTGAACGTCTACAAGGACGAAAGACGAAGCTCAATGAACAGCACGAAAGATTGGAGTCTGTCACAAGCCAGGGTCTAGATGAAAAGCAGCGCAAGAACTCAGAGCAAGCTGCGAAAGACCTTGAGCGTCTAGGAATGGAGCAAAGATGCAGAGAGTCAATGACTAGTTATCAGCAAGTCCTCCAAGAAAGGCAATATCAGGCCCAGCAAGCGTGGCATCAATGCCGCACGGTCGAAGCTGCTTTCTACGAGCAGCAGACGATGCACACCTCCTTAGAAGAGCGGCCCATCACTCCTGAGGGTGATCTTCCTGGCACTGTGCTCCATCAGACACCTGCACCTGGATTCCGCTTCCCAGCCTTCGGTTCTCCGGATCATCTTAACGGTCTCCGCAGCCACTCGGGCTCGCTTCGGCACAACGACCATCGCCCACGTTCCACTTCCCTCCTTTCCGGCAACAGCGTCTACGCCGACTTCGAGGACGATGACCCTGCACCACCTATGCCGACAAGAGCCGTGGAGGTAATCAGGGAAAGGGGTAGGAAGCAGAGTGGAGGTAGTGGTAGTGGTAGTTCTGGTAGCCAGCGTGATCCGGCGAGTCCACTTGTGGGTAATACTGCGCAAATAAGTCCTGTGGGCAAGAGAAGCCCGGTGTGGAACCAGTGATCGAGGGAGTAGAAGAGCCGCTTTAGCTGTAGGTGTTGCACGCAGATATGAAGCAAGAAAGTTATTCATATACTCAAGATTTTCTGTTTGAACGATGTAAATGCAACAACCCATCGCTAACCTGAGTCAAAAGGGAAATGATCTTTCTAACGCATGTGCGAAGTATGTTTCCAAGCACCGTTCGGTTACTGCGAGCTCTTGGGTTGTGCCTCGCACCTTCTTGTATTGCAGCCGGCTAATTTCCAGACAAACCACTCACGCTTCGCTCCTGCTCCCGAAAAATGCTGCAGATAATATACTTCCCACACTTCGAATCTTACACATCCCATGCTCACCTTCCCCATTACATGTCACGACCCTCGGGTCCTACCCCTTGCGCTTTGGAAAATTCGCGGATTAGCCCCTATACTTCGAACACTCTGACAGACCGTTCCCACCATCAACGGAATAGGAAAGGGCATGTCTCCCTTCTTGCAACGCAAGACTCCGGACTCCCGTTCGCCTCAGCAATGGTTTCGGCCCGCTTCAAATCAATCGGTGCCTACCCCGGCTAAATCCCAACATCCCAATCGCGCACTTGGCTTTTCGTCCATCAAACAGCTTGCGAGGAGCTCGCGGATCCCAATCTCCACGCATGCTGCTGGGACTGAGTCGCCACCAATTCACCAACTGAGAAGCCAATCATCCCTCTATGGCACGCTGAGAGATCAATGCACCCCACCAGGATCGTCCAAATCTTCGCGCAACAACCCAACTCACACGCGAAACCACGGGCACCATTCTCACAATTCGAGCAACGTTTCGATTACACCAGACCAAAGTGGCTTGACAAACGCGTCTAGTGATCCAACTACGCCATCACCGGCGGCGCGCAAACCCTTCTACGAGCTGGATGCAACGTCGCCGCCGCAATTGAAAGGTATGGGTCAATGGCAGTCTACCGTTGTGAGGAAGCCACTGTCGATCAAGGCAAAGCAGAGTCTGGCAACTATCCGACCGGACTCCCGCCCACAACAGCAAGAAGATGCAATTGTTAAACCATCACCTCTGCCAACATTTGGGGTGAACACCCATGCAAACGCGTCCCTTGTAAGTACACTACCCAACAGTCTTGACAGAGCATGAGTTGTTAGCATCATCTATATGAAGAAAGGAATGCTGACCCCGAAGCTTGCTCTTTAGACAGTCAAAGTCCCACGCCGCCGGTCTTCATTGACGGCTATTCACCTCGACAGTTCACATTTTGAAACGCTTGACCCCAAGCACCCTAATCTACAACCTAGAGCCAGCACCCTCACAGAGCCGGGCCATCGACCCAGTGGTCTTGCCGAGAGCATCCGACCAGTAATCTCGAACTCAGGCTCACTCGCCGTTACGCCGCAGCTATCTCAGGCACGCGACACGCTTTCTCCACCTCTGCTCTCGCCTGCTCCATCAAATCCCCGTGTCTCGATCGTTTCATCTTACTCACAGACTGACAATCTACGGACGTCACCAGGCCCATCACACATTCATCTCCCACGGACTTTTCCAAAAGGACCCGTTCCGATATCTGCTCCACTATTGACGATTGTGCACATGGAATGCTACCAAGGGCATAAACGAATGGTAGCTTCGGCAAACAAGTACAACCCTGTCCCATGCATGGTCTGTAAGCAAGAGGAGCATGATCGACGATGGCGCTGCCCATTCTGTGCACTAAGGATCTGTGGGTCGTGTATGGCTGAATTCGATCGGGGTGGACGGGACCTAGAGGTCATAGTTGCGTGGTTGGGAGAATGGAAGCAGGTAGATGAGAAGAACGAGGAAGGTGCCGAGGGCAAGTGGAAGGAGAATGGGCCAATGCGTGCGCAAGACTTCGACAAGATGAGGACTAAGAAGATTAGGGAGACATTGTGAACGGGAAAAACCGCAAGGGATCGACGACTTGTATGAGTAGCTAATCAGCATGGGTGCATCTTCACAAGGATGTTGATCTCAGCAGTAAGGCTTTGCTGGGGAGAATTTTGGAAGCGCAAGACATATACTAACGCTCATACTCACATCATAGATCATTAGAGCACGATAGCTTCGCAGATATCATGATATTTCGCATGATATCTCGCCTTGACGTCCAGGATGTCTACTACAATCTGCCAATGTTAGGTGACTTTGGGTCCAAGGCCTAATGATGTTGACTTTTGTCACCCCATTAGCACATGCATGTGTTCGAAACATTGCAGCGTGAGGGGCTATGAACCCGAATCCCTTGGTATGCTTCAGACATTCCATTTTCATCAAAAGACACAACACACCCCAGGATACCCTCTACTTTTCCCTCTCCTTCTTGCCCTCCCCCTCTCCAACCCCCATAACCCCCCCAACCCACTCCCGATACCTAAACACCTCCCCCCTCCCTCCCAAACCCGCGTTTCCCTTCCCAAACGCCCTTCTCCCCGTAAACCCACCAAGCACCTCATCCACCTCCCTCGCACTCAAATTTCTCTCCCCAGCATCTGGCGCCGTATGCATCAACGCATCTTTCAATTCCGAGACATCTATTTCTCCAGAATCATGGTCGTCGAAGGCGGCGAATGCGGAGAGGAGTTCGCTTTGGGAGGATAGGGGGGCGAGGAGGGAGGAGAGGGTTGAGAGATATGTAGGGAGAGGGAGGGTTTGTGGTGCGCCGGGGGGAAAGAAGGGGGTTATGGAGCTGGCTGAGGAGGGTTGGCCTAGGTTCGTGAGCATGTCGATTACGTCGTCTCTGTTCACTAGGCCGTCGTTGTCGCGGTCTAGGATTTGGAAGCCTTCGCGCATTTCGCGGACTTGGGAGGCTGGGAGTTTGGAGAGGGTGTCGCTGTTTATGTGTGGGTTTCCCATTGTGCTTGATTGGTTTGTTGCTATTGCTGTTACTGCGCTTGAGTTGCGTGTTGGTGAGGTTGGTGCTTCGCGTTCGCGCGGGGCGAGGGAGGGGGTGAGGCTGCGAGGTGTCCAGAAGCCTTCATTTGAGGTTGGTGTGGTTGCGTTTTGGAGCTTTGATGGAGATGTTTGGGGTATGTTGGGTGTGGAGTTGGCTTTGGTGGGGGTGGTTGGGCGAATCGTTGTTGAGGGTGAGGCGGGAGACTCTGGACGACGGAAGGGAGACGTTCGTGGGGAGCCGAATGAGAGGGGGGAAGGCTTGTAGGTAGGTGGTATTGACTGGATACGGCGGTGTTAGCATGTGTTGTGTAATTTCATATTTCAAAGTGATTTTTGTGATGTACCATCCTGCTGAGCGTTGGCCAATGCGGCTCTCGCTTAAGAAGATATATTCAAAGAACCCAAGACAGTCTCACGCTGAGAGTGAGGATCTTCAATTCTGGTAGAGACGCGTAATTGTACTTCTGTCGCAGTCAAAGATCAGATTGTTGGAGTTGTCAATATCGAGAATCGACGGAGGTAAACAAACGCCAAGCCCGATATGCGGGCCATCCCGCAGCATGAAGATTAGGCAACTTAGGCGACTTTATCGGAGCATATCGATGCTGTACCTCACTACATCGGAACAATGTATTTCTTGAAAATGAGGAATTGCTGAATGACTTGTTCTACTATGTAAGCTCTACAGACGTACCACCGAGCTTTCGGTTGTAAACGATGTGGTTTTGGAGTCATTGCTCGACAACTGTGATTCAAGTTGACCCTTAGAACTACCCCTGCCGATGGACCCTGGATCCAGAACCCCTCGGGGGTTTTCGTGGAGGGTAGCATGCGGCACAATGATGCTCGTGCCTCTGTCTCCTGTCTCCTTATTATCAGCATACGCATAATGATTATTAATGAACGAAAATAACGAGTGCACATCTTTCAATTGGCCTTCCCAATGCTGGCGTTAGGTGTATGACTCCTGTGCTCCTACCCTGTCGCACACGCCGCCTCAATACTGACCAGCGCCTAGAATCTGACTACATGAACCACACTTCCTGAACGCTCTACTACCCTTCCATACTATACTGGGCGTCTTGGCTGCCTCTTAAGTGAGCCAGCATGACCTCCGTTCTTTCGTATCGGCCTTCCACCAGCGGCACGACTGGCAGCACAGGCGCCCCTCTCAACAGACAGACCTCCCTATCATCCTTTCCCTCTACTCGGACGCCGTCAAACCCATCCATCCGCAGTAATGGAACTCCTGCAAGCAACATTCCTCCTATTCCACGCCCGAGATCAGCCAGCAGCAGTTCGCAAGAAAATTCAACGCCCTCTTCCTCCTCAGCCAGACACTCTCCACCACGAAAGGGCATGTCAAGACCTGCAAGAAGGCTGAAATCACAATATCCGGCAGATTCCACAGAACAGCATGTCGAGTACATTCTAGTTGCGTCGTTTCATGTCGACCGAGGGCCAGTCATGGAACATCAATACCCTGGAGCAATCAGTGGGGATGGGAATTTTCTTGCCGAGCTTATGTTGCCTGATCAGGTGCACAACAGGAAAGAGGATTGGACAATATTCTTCTTGCATAAAGAAGGGGACACAGGAGAAGGCGACGCAGCTGGTGTAAAGGATGGTGACGAGGTAGACGATATGAACGGTGCGCAAAATGGAGTTACGAACGAAGATAGCGAGGCACGGCCAGGCACAGCAGAGACGGAAGGGGACGCCGAAGGAGGACAAGGACCGCCATTAATCTACGTATTAAATCTAGTAAATACAAAACACGATGCATCAGTCAAAAGGTATGTTTGACCTATTCAATGCTTATGTGATGCCACTCTGATACCTGCTGTTACTAGAGGTGCAGTGGTGAAAGCAATGGCAATCTGCACACGACATCCATTTCTTCACATATACAAGGTAGCCCACCAGATTGCCCTCGCATCGATCAGCCCAGTATATTCAAAGGCTGACCTCTTGCAAGCCCCTTTTATTATTGGCTCTCGAAGAGTATTTTAAAGCACCGTATCGAGAAACCTTAGAATCTTTGTACGAAGCCGTCAATTCTATGGACTTATCATTAATGCCACGATTGACAATGCTTGAACGACACATCTTACAGGCAAGCGATGCCAAAGACCTCTTCGTGGAGAAATTCGACCAGATGATCCAGCAAAGAATGGCAGAAGAAGCGAGTAACAGTGCGACATCACCGGACTCGCCATCTAAGTCTTCTACGGACATTGTGGGACACCGGCCTCGATACACTGTTCCTCGAGACACTCACGAATTCGAATCCAAAGTTATTTACAATCAGATACCCGTTCCGATTAAGATACCCACTGGCATATGTCCGGAAACTGTTGGCGACTTTTCTTTCATCAAATTAATCCAAACTTTCTCACCTCCTCACGCCGCCTCGCCACAGCCTTTCGCACTCCATCCGCACCTTACAACTAGCGGCGCTTACACACATCCCATCATTGTCCTTGTCAATGCGCTGCTTACTCAAAAACGGGTCATATTTCTCGGCCATAACAGGCCATCTGGCGAAGTCGCAGAAGCTGTCCTCGCTGCATGTGCTTTGGCTTCTGGCAGTGTCTTGAGAGGCTTTACTCGGCATGCATTTCCTTACACCGATCTCACCAAGATCGACGAACTACTACTTGTTCCTGGATTCATCGCTGGCGTAACAAATCCCACATTCGCTAATCATCCTGAGTGGTGGGATCTCCTCTGTGACGTTCCAACAGGTCGAATGAAGATTAGTAGTCGCATAGAACAAGCTTTGATGACAGATGGCCTTGTCAACTTCCAACAGCAGAACCCTGGTTACGCTCCAAATGGCAACGGAATCGGCGGAAACCTAACTTCCCTAGCCTCGAATGGAGATGCAACAGGTGATGCGGCTTTCATGGAATCTATCAATTCCAGCATTCTATCCCGCCACGGCGAAGCAGCCATTCGCTCCAAATGGCGAGACTACATCTTGAAATTCACTCGTATTGCCGCCGCCTTCGAAGAGTCGGTTTATGGCGCCTCCGCACTGTACATAGGCGCCTCGGAAGCTGATTCTGGTGCTTATGGCGTGCATGGCCACGGATACGTCTGGCCAGACGACACCTCCAAAGCTCGTGAACTCGGCGCTAATGTGTGGCGGATCGAGGGTTGGCGTCTAACTCGCAGTTACTACGCTTTCATCCAAGACCTTGCTGCATTGTGGGAGCGGAGACCAATCCGCTCGCTTGATCTTGCCCATCAACATGATCGTCTCCGTAGTGTGAAACTCAGCCACGAGGACAGCGCTGCTATCTACCTAGCTCTTTCCGCCAGTGTCAAGACCTATGACGAGATCTGCCAGCTCTTATGCGTGACGCCGGAGAGTAATGCGGGCTTGTTCTATATCAGTCTTGGGCTGTTCCATCCTGATGCTAAAGTTCGGACTGCTACTGTGGACTTGCTGGAACGTATCATGGTTCATGAAGCCGGTCGACACTTTTGGGGCCAGCTGGGGAGGTTTCAGAAATTGGCTTTCTTTAGGGTTAAGAGGGAGGACTCGAAGGGGAGCGAGAATGGTGATAGTCCGATTGAGAGTGGGATGAGTCTGAGTATGCATGCTAGGGTACGAGGAAGAGTGGGAAGGGCGAGTTGAGGAATCGCTGTTTTGTCGCTGTGGGAGGCCTTTTTTTTCTGAGGGCTTTTTCTGCTCGTTGCCATGGGGCATGCTATCTATGAAGTATATACGATAGGTATGATCATGATTGTAGGACATGATAATGATAATGTTCTTCTCACACTATCGTCTCCCGCTTTTCACCGCTCTGCTATAAGAGCCTCGGATGCTTCAGCGGCCCAAGCGTAGCCCTCGCTCAATCCCCTTTACAACACCATATCACGTCCTCATTCTTGGAAAGCCTTCATAGCATATCGACACTCCCTCCAAGGTCTGAGCTTTGACCTGCCTACCTCCTAAAACGCGCAGCATCCGGAAAACTGCTTCTGCGCGATACGGAGAAGGAGCTCATCACCACGCCATCACACACCGACGACGTGCTTACTCTTTTCAACATTCAAGACTTCTAACGTCGAGCGTCGTGGATTCTGTATAGCTTCATACTTTTGCCACTGAGGCATAAGATCGATGACTTTGATATCTATGAGCAGGTGAAGACTGAGGGATGCTCTAAAGGATGTTGGCAGGCTTCATAGCTGGGGCGTTTGGGGATCCGTCCATTGTTGAAAGAGGGCAGGGTAGGTAGTCGTCGTTCGTCACGCCATCACACACCAACGACGCGCTTACCCTTTTCAACATTCGGGACTTTTAACGTCGAGCGTCGTGGATTCTGTATAGCTTCATACTTTCGCCACTGGGGCATGAGATTGATGACTTTTGATATCTATGAGATGGTAGAGACTGGGAGTATTCGGATTTGCTCTGGAGATGGCTGGCCTGGGGGTTTTGGGAGATGGCAGGCTTCAGTGCAGGGGCGGCTTAATGTTGGAATTGGGTGAGATAGTCATCGTTACGCCATCACACAGCGACAACGCGCTTACCCTTTTGGAGCTTCTATGACTTCGAACGTCGAGCATCGTGGTTTCTGTATAGCTTCATGCTTTTGCCACTGGAGGATGAGATGGATGAATTTGGTATCTATGAGGAGGTGAAGACTGGGAGAGTTAAGATTTAGCTAGGGGAGGGCTGGCTTGGGTATGAAGGGATGCTTCAGGGGATGTGGGCAGGTTTCATTGTAGGGGGCCTTGATGTTGGTAGAGGCTAGGTAGTCGTCGTTGAGCAATGAGGAGACGCTTAACCTCATTGAGGTTTCTGTATTTTGATGTTCGAGCGTCGAGGGCCTTTTTTGGAGTCGTTGTTTTGTAATGAGTATTACTCCTCCACATTGAGGGGGAACTGCTTCAAATTGATACTCATCGAAGAAAAGAAGCTGGAGTAGCTTTATAGAGAAATTTGAGGGGTTCTGATCGGAGGTTCGTTGTCGGTGCTGGGTTGAAAATTGCGGATTTTGGTGGTGAAGGGGCTGCTGAGGCTTGGGTTTAGCCGCTGTTGTGTGTATGACTTCGATTTTTGCCACTAAAACCCAGCAGATATGTTTCGCAACCTTGAGGATTTCGAGATTTTCGGCTTGTCTGGGTGAATGGCTGACCACATTCGCGTCAGGTTTTTCGAAGCATTCGGCACGCTGGGAAGATTCGCTTGCTGATGTCGATGAGAAACGTTTCAAAATCGCACTCGTGAAGGTGTACCTGATCCTTCTGCATCGTTCATTTGTGAGCGTCACCTTCTGTTACACACATTCAGGTCTTCACAATAGTGTCGACTCGATAATATAGAACGAACAAGCTTGGAGCTCTGAGCAGCAGAAGAGCTGCAATGCTTCGGCTTACCTTGCCAGATACCCATTGCCTAGTCCATTGGTGCTGTGTGCAGAAGACCGGCCCGTCGACTGGCTACTCGTTGTCAGGAGGCTCATCGCCTCTACTGCTAATGGCCTCCCCCAACCGCCAATATTCTCCGTCCGCATAGATCAACCGCTTGTCCTCTGCTCTTGCACTATCCTCATACCTCCCAGCCTCCTTCACTCTCCCCACCATAACCATATGATCTCCAATTTTGACGCTCATATATTCCTGCCACTCGCACCGCATCCACCACAGCCCTCCCAAACCATTCTTCAGTCTACCACTCTGCTCTACCATCTCTTGCACCCCACCATGTTTGCCATTCACAAAGGCATGGGCGGTTTGCGGGCTGTCAATGCCACTTGCAGTGAAATACCGGGATGCTGTTATAGCGCTGTATGTCTTTGATGGCAATTTGATATTGAAAGAGACAAAGGGTTTGGGGTGTAGGGTTACGGTGTTGAAGGAGGAGACGAGGAGGCCGTGCTGTTCGCCCGGGGCTTCGGGATCAACCTCGCTATGAGTTGGGGAATGGTGTGATGTTATTATTGTGAGGGCATGAGGGACCGAGCGCATAAGATTGCGGACTTCAGCCGGCATAGAGTCGTGAGGGCGTTGGCCTCGAATTTGGGCCTCTCCTACTACGGAAATGAGTGAGAACTCGAGATTTTCGGGCGGGTAGTACGTCAAGTACCATTGTGTCTCTTTCCTCTACTATGGCTTAGACACTCGGATGTATGGTAAGCTCTCTTGAGAGCGGCTTGGACGTTCGGGCTAACAGGACGGAGGGTGCTGGTGACGGCATAGCGAGAGATCATGGAGGACTTGGGTAGAGATAGTTACTGCTTTCGTAAACACATCATCGTATCCGTGTATTCATAGCCGTTCTAGGCACGATTGAGTGCCATTGCTGTTCAATTGACTCGTATTGGGTTGTGGTTGTAAAAGTGTGGGAGCGAAAGTCCAGGCGCAAAATATTCCGCTAGCAACCACCAGCTTTGCGGTGTATCACTCCAACCAAATACCTATGTTCACCCACCACAACCGATAGAGAAAGTATGGAAATCAGAATGTCTCTCTCTACACCGCTCCGCCGCGTCTCCCTCCCCGTTCACTCAGTACCGCAGACTCAATGCCGTCACGCAACCCTTCTCCGGCGTCCAAAGCGCCCATACACATTCACCCAACTCGTTACCCTCTCAGACGGCAGCACCTACACACACCGCACTACTTCGCCCGCCCCAGTCTATAAGTCCTCAAAAGACACGCGAAACACACCACTTTGGAACCCATCGTCGCAGAAATTGCTGAATATGGAGACCGATGAGGCGGGCAAATTGAGGGCTTTTAGGGAGAAGTTTGGGAGAGGTTGGGATGCTAGTAAGATGCAGGAGAGAGATGAGGAGGCAGAGAAGGAGGATG
The DNA here is from genome assembly GCA_018257865.1 of Stereocaulon alpinum. Taxonomy (NCBI): domain Eukaryota; kingdom Fungi; phylum Ascomycota; class Lecanoromycetes; order Lecanorales; family Stereocaulaceae; genus Stereocaulon; species Stereocaulon alpinum. Next base: position 25,423 of record JAEUBA010000046.1, on the reverse strand, counting down.
GTGGAGAGGAGGGGATGGAGGGAAGTCAGAGGGAGGAGGAAGACAATTTGTTGGATTTGATAAGTGGGTATGATAAGCAGGAGCCAAAAGGGCCGCGAGAAAAGAAGGTGGATGAGGAAAAGCAGAAGGCCGATGAGTTGAAGCAGATGATTAGACAGAGAAAATGGGAGAAGGAAATGCGGCGAAGGGGAGCCACATAGTGAAAAAGCTAAGGAGTGGGAAAAGGGAGGGGGCGAGTGGTGATGAGAGCTTAGTAGGGGTGTGGAGTCGAGTCAAGAACGAGAGCGCTGGCTACTTGACGTTTGCAGGGGAAGCACTATACCGACTCTCTGTTTCACAATCGCGTTTCTACCCTAGATGCTATGGTATACAAGAAAACGAGTTGTGGAGCACGAGATTGTTTGGCTTAATGATTGTATCTTGTGAGACGGCTCCTCTCCCCATCCACTCTGCTAGGTTCAACGTGTCCTCATCACTATTTTGAGACATTCGCTGCATTCTCTCGGCGCCGTACCTCGCTTATTCCTAACACCCCATCGTTGCCTTAACCTTGGTCAGCATTTACATCTGACTGCAACATGAGAACCCCGGGCGAGCAAGCGCTGAGCCGGGGTCTCCGCTGCTGGCGCTCCAGTCACTGGTAGCAACATCGTGCAATCTGGAGAATGAATGCTAGGACCACATCGGCTTCTCGCAGTTGCAAGGTCTATGTCCGGGCCCATAAGGGTGAGAGCTACGTGGTGCAACAGTTAGTACATGTGGAGAAGGGAGTTGCTTTAGCGCTTGCCTTACTATGGTTACAAGTAACATCTTCCACTTGCCCAGCGCACATAGTATCAGAATTTTTTGCGCAAATATCGCTGTCGTTGGAAAGCGCCATTTCAATCTTGATCAGTAGAAGCTTGGTGGTTTCTTGGCTTGAATGGGCGTCGAGTCCTGGGTTTCGATTTTAGGATCGCCAGCATCTTTGGGAGCAGTGTCCTCGTCGGAAGCACTGGCTGCAGCCTCTTGCTCTTTGTTGAGTCGCCGTTGCTCTCTTCTTCGGTCCTTCGCTTGCCATAGACGATCTTCCTCTTCGATGTGCTTTATGACTGCACCTCACACATTAGAAACCCCCACAAGTCGAAAAGTCTCTCTCACACTTACCATCGGCCCATTCTTGCTCCTGCTCCTCATCCCCAGTGCCAAGTACTCTTTCCACATCAACTTGTTCGCCACGCTGTATCTTATCCAAGACCTCCTTCAGTAGAGCTATCTTAGCATCGGCTTTCCTGCTAGCAATTGAATACTCATTTCTTAGAGTGAGCATCTGGATACCGTTTGATCCAATGAGCAGGAATATGCATATGAAAAAGGTGGCCGGGTTCCAATCCTTGGAGCGTTGGGGCTTGGTCACCTTATTTGAAGATTCTCGGTTTCGAAGAGCCTTGGGAATAATCGAGTGCCATATCGTCGGTTGAGCAATGCGTGGTAATTTGTCTGTGGAGGTAGCGTATGCTCGGTGATAGATTACACGAAAGTCAGCGGCTTGAACTGGGTGGAGACGTAGCCGAAGACCTTGCGGATAGAGTGCAGCTCTCAGACACCGGTGTGCTGGGCCAAGAGACATTGTTGTTGCTTAAAGTGGTTCCAATGGCAGGATGTGAATATGGGAATCCACTTCTCGATTCGCTAGCTTCGGGTTTAAGCGCCAACGCGGTTTTTACCGCGCGTTGTTTACGGAATTGACTGTTCAGGTATCAAGCTTGTCCTTCAGCATTGCTACATATTGTATTGACGTTCAAACATGTTTTCGGCGTTTTTGCTGCATTGCTACACAATGGCATACACACAAGCAAGTTTACGATGACCCGAAAGGAGCTGCCGGCAAGGGCAGCTAATTTACAACGTGCAGTAGCATCCACGGCAACATGTACTTCTGCTACAGTCGAATCCTTGCATGCTTATCTCATTCCAGTCACAGCTCCGATACAAAGACGGAGCACAAAAGCTGGGGTTCTTGCGCCATCGAAGAAGAGAGCGGCCCCAACTTCACAGGTCAAACCGGCAGGTTCAAGAACGGGAAACCAGCCTTCAGTCGCAGTACTTGAGGTCGCAGGGGGAGGAAGTGATGCAATCGAACCTCAGGAGAGATTCGAACTTGCCACGGAGGTCATCAATGCAACATTAAAGGCACTCACTGAAGCCGTTAAGAACCCACCACCCCAGAGAAGAAGAACACCACCTGCAAGGTCCTCATCCCACGCACCGCTTAACAATGGATCAAATCCCTGCAGCCAGACGCCTTTACAACCCCTCAGTGTCAACAGAATAACCAATTCACCCGGCAAGGTGAGCCGTTTCAGGCGTTCGTCCTCCACAGCTTCATTGGCGCAAAGCCTTGAAGGCGTCAGGCCTCAGGCAGAGTGCGCGCGTATAGCGTTCGCCGCTCTTCGGTCCTTAGAAGACAATGGTCGTCCAACTCTACCAGCTTTCCAACTGGAGTTGGGCATGTCCGCCTTGATTGGGAAGCTAATCGCTTTGAGATTTGATGAATTGGCCCTCAAAGAACTCAGGATTCTCAGAAGGCGTCTTGAGGCTGTTATAGAGCCCCCGTCGATAGAGAAGAATACGGGAAAACCTATTGCTGTGGAGGAAGCGCCAGATGCTAAGGTCGAAAACCTGCCTGGTATGCTCATGTTCCGGAACATTGGTGCCAGGGGGCAGAGGCTGGCTTTAATCATTGCTTCGCAGCTACAGACGCTCAGGATCCTTGCTCTAAGAAAAGAAACCCTCGCTATCGAAGCTATCGTCCAACATCTACACCTTGACGTTGAATATTCTCCAGCGAATTTGATTCAAAGGCAGGTCGATTCGGCTACGCCTGGATCTCAAGACCGAGCAGCACGCCAACTTGAGACCCTAGCTCAATGTGTGATGGCTTTGTGCCCTAATACATCCTCCGCACAAGAGAAGGTCTCCAACCTCTCACTGTCGCCAGACACTGCCTTCCAGATGCAGGTTTTAGCTTTGCGCGTACGCTTGATATGGTGGCGACTCTCGGGCCATCAAGGCGACGTGGCAAAAGAAATCATTGAGCCATTCTCTGGATGCTTATCCGCTTTCCACAGACGATCGAGAACAGACCAGAAAGATACGTACGAGGTAGCTAAGACCACTTTCCAAGGTTTCCAGGGGCCTGTTCGGGAAATGGGTGGTTTTGGTGAGGGTATGTTCATCACCCTCTACCAATCATTGGCAGACCTAGCGCAAGAGAGCTTGCAGCATTCCGAAGCGCTTCGATGGGTACAATATTCGAAAAGGATCGCTACGGGATGTGGTGTCTCCCAGACGCAGCTCTGCAGTCTATATTGTCGTTGTGCTGCTCTGCAGCTCCGTACACACAATTCAAATATCAGTGATGAAGTGCTAGCTGCGTTGAAAGACGCTTCCAGCAGCCTCAGAGGCAGTCTACAAGGAGAACCTGCTGAGTTAGATAGCTTGTTGGCAGCCGTTGCCAGTCTCCGGAAGTCTGCTTTCTCTGTTTTTCAAGAAAGTTGCAGACCTCCCTCCACCAGTAAGACACAATGTTTGTCTGCATGTGCGGATGAGTGCTCAAGTATCGTACTACTCTGCCTCAACTTCATAATTCGATATGTTGGCAATGGCTCAGGCCGAGATGAGAATCAGAAGACCATTGCGCGGCGTGAGCAAAGGACAAGATCAGCTTTACAGGTTTCAACTCCTACCATAGAGTCAGTCGTCGCCATGGCACGCCTTTGTTCTCGAGCTGTTTCAGACGTGTGGGCAAGATTTGAGACAGGACTACGGGATTGCTTGCTGCTAATCTCGAGACTCGAGGATGCGGACCCAGATGCGAAACAAACCTGTAATGTCGACAGAGGTCCTTCATCTTCATTCGTATCCATATCTAATGCATACTGGTATCGTTACTTGCACCTGAAACAAACAGCAGCGGACGCGAAAAGCCTGAGGGAATGTCTCCGTTCATCAATAGACCTCGTCAACAATCGACCACTATGTGAAAGGCTTGCTGGTCTTCTGCCCATAAAGCTTGAGAGGTACGCATCACTTTGTGAGGAGAGTGGAGATTACAGAAAGGCCGCCGAAGTATACGCAGATTCTATCCATGCTCATATGCACTTTGGATTTCTTCGAACAGCAACAAAAGCCGCGGCGACCAGGTCACTACCAGCAATTTGGAAGAGTAACGATGATTTGGGGCGTCTCTCTCGGACGTTGCTTGCCTATCCGAAAGTAGCCACGAAGGCTGTTGGGACCGTTCATAATCTAAAGGCATACTTTGATGTCGACAACCTTCCTGCTGATGAGCGTGGCGTTTTGCTTGAGCAACAATTATTATCCATCTCATCAAGACTACTTGAACATGATCCTAACCCTGTCCTCTGCGAGACTTTGAACAAGTTAGCTAGGTCTCTATTACATTTGTATACAGTGAATGTTTTCCCTGTGCGACGCCTTCGCGTTATCGTGCGGCTTCTTGGTCTCTCAAACAGTCCTCATGCTTTAGACGACGATATTCTCCATCGCTTGTTGCATGAACAGTTCGAGGACTGTCCAAAGACTCATAGCGATCTAGGTCTGAAACAGCTTCTGCCACACCTTCTCGCATCCCGCAATATGTACATCAATATTCGCCAGGAGAACCCAAATATCAAGGAACTGGAGACAGTCATGAGCTCGTGGGCGCACTTAATACAAAAGTACCCGGATAGAAGCTCGCTTGAGACACAAGTGTACGACATTGGGAGCTGGTTGTTGCAACTTGACTTCGTGGCCGAGTACCTAGAGATGCGTGCTCTTGATTTCTTAAGAGTAACGACACTGCATTTGTCGGCTACTGTTCACGAAACCGCAACCCCAATATGCTGCTCTACATTGGTTTTGCAGCTCTCTGCACTCGGGCTTCAGTATGTACGACTTGGATATTCAGGTGCTGCTGGTCAAGCCCTCCACAAAGCTCAACGATACCTGGAAGCATTGGAAGTCGCGCCGGATGTCAGGATCCGATGGTTTCTGTCATACGCTGAATACTGCCTTGCCAATGAAAACCTAATAACCTGGTCAGTACCTTCTACAGTCTGGTGGGAGATGCTAATGCCAACTAGTAAGGAAAGCCTAAAGAAAGCTACAGAGGTATTCAACGAAAACTACCATAGCCCGAAAATGGGAAGATCAAGATTCAGTAAATGGAGTCAACAGTCTCAACTGATCGCTGACGCGTACTACCTTCGTTCCTTGTTGGCAGTCGCTGAGGGTCTACCTTTAGAAGCACTCTTCTACGCACGACTGTCTGTAAAAAACTGTCAAAGGGCATGGGCTGTTTTGGAGCGCAGTCTGAGCAGAATTCAAGAGGTGGTTCCCCACGATCTGGCGGAAAATGGGAAAGAGTCATTAGTGGAAGCCATATCTGAACTGTCCATCTCTGAGCACTCAACTGCCGAGAACCCAGTGGCACCGCACTCGGTCCTTCAAGGGGCTGCGTTCTGGACTCTCGTTCCCCGGTTGTTCCGTGGTCTCACCCATGTAGCTTCACTCTTTACCCAGCACGGTCTCATTCAAGGATCGCGGTACTATCTCGAGCAAAGCCAGAAAGTTGCCGTGGCAGTCCGTGCTCCAAGCCTCATTGGTCAATGTTCTGCACTGTTGGGACAACAATCGATAAGCAGCGGCGGAGGTGGTGATGTTTCTCTGCTGTTGCTGCAAGCAGAGACTGCTTTGTCTAGCGTGCCGCATGATCGCAATTATGCCATGCTGCAGCTGTTACTTGCTACGTATCACACAGGACGCGGAGAACTCCAGGCCGGGGAGACTGCCTTTGCATTGGCAGAGAAGACTATTCGAGACTTGACGAAGAAGAGCTTCTTGGGCATGTTGATCCACAAGTCGCCACCCGTGGAGAGTCTTGATGTGGAAATGAGCGAGCTGACCTTAGAAGAACCCAAGACAACAGGGCAGCCTCCAAAGAAGCAAGGCAAACCGGTCGTAAAGAAGCCGACAATCAAGTCGGCGGGACACCAGAAGCCTTCAACACTGACAATTCAAGAGAGTCCAGATATCGAAGTGATCATATTGAGTCGTCTTGAACAAGAAATCATCCGAGAACGAATCTTTCTGTCGATTCGTACGGGGCAAATCGATGCAGCTGCATCTCAGCTTGAGACTGCAGCAAAAATTTGTTGTGGGCAGCAGGACGTCATACCCCAAGCTTTATTGGAATCCCGGTTGCGACTTCGTCAGGGTTTGGCACGGCTAGTTCGCGATCCTGTGTACTGCGTGCTCCCAGAATCTTCTCTTTCCTGTCCGTCGATAAGGACTTCTGATACGAGGCGTCGGCCAAGTGCTATCAAGCTCCCTCCAACAGACACAGATATAATCTCGTCAAGAGACAAACGGAGTAAAGTTGCAGCCAAGAAAGCAAGACCCAGAAGCCCTTCCATAGCCATAGCCGAAGTTGACTTCCTTCGTCTGGCGCAAGATGGCATAAGCAAAGTTTTCAGCATGGCAAGGAAAGTCTCCTCGACGGCCACTATGCACCAAATCAGAGATTTGATGGCAAGGATATTGATGATGCGCTCGGCCACCTCCTCGCCAGCATCGAACGCCCAAGTCTCCACAACGCATTTGGCATATGCATTAGGTAAGGTTTCCTAGTGGAAGCGCGGTCCTTTAAGCCTTGTAAGCTAATATTCATTGCAGAAGTAGGCAGACTGCTTTCAATGTTTCGGGAGTCTGTAGCCATTCGGGTAGAAAAGCAACTGAGTCTAACCAAGGACATCTATGTCTGGCCTAAGAGTGATCCACCTCTGGGTCACAGCAACATTGAATCAACTGCAAGCTTCGAACCTGCGACTTTCCAAGCCGATTTCATTGATATCCTGCCTAGGTCATGGACCACGATATCTCTTACATTAAGCGAGTCTCGAGAGGATATCTTCATTTGCAAGATGGCTGCTGGGCGTGCACCATTTGTTCTACGATTGCCTTTGAATCGGCATAGTTCGATAGACTGCGACGAAGAAGCCTTTGAATTCGAGCAAGGAAAGGCAGAGCTGCAAGACATCATCGCTCTTGCAAATCGCTCCGCGTCGGAGGCACAAGACCTGTCTCGTACAAAGGCAAGGGCAGAGTGGTGGAAGGCCAGGGAGGCGCTTGATGCAAGGCTCAAGGATCTTCTCGTCAACATTGAAAGCGTCTGGTTGGGAGGATTCAAAGGCATCTTCTCGCAACCTGCGCAAGACCTTGATCTGGTGTCGCGGTTCCAGCAATCATTCCAGAATATTCTGGACAAGTACCTGCCGTCTCGACAGAAATCGGGAAGAGGAAGTCAGACCAGTCTCGTTACTCTAGATCTACATGTCTTGGAGCTTTTTCTTGGGCTCGGCTGCCCAGGTGAAATAAATGAAGTCGATGAGGCTTTGATGGACTTGTTGTACTTTGTCGTCGATATCTTACAATTTAATGGTGAGCGCAATGCTTACGACGAGGTTGACTTTGATTCGGTAAGGGTCTTGCCGAGGGAGATGAGATTACAGGAATGTACTTACATTCTGTAGATTGTGATCGGGACTATTGATGCGCTCCGACAATATCACCAGGCTGTTGAAGACAAAACCCACGATGACCCGGAGCAGCATACGATTCTGATCCTTGACAAGAACCTACATTGCTTTCCTTGGGAGTCGTTAGCCTGTCTGAATGGTAAGGCCGTCTCTAGACTGCCTTCACTCAGCTGTCTACGGGAAAGGATTCTGCAGCAACAACAACAGCGCGAGCGGCTCGGTAGATCGTCGCTAGCCATTGACGGGCTTCACGTGAGCCGACAAGGTGGAGCATCGATACTTAATCCCGGAGGTGACCTTAAGGCCACGCAAGGAAGACTCGAAGAGCCTCTAGAAGAGCTAGCAGGCTGGGAGACAATTATCCAACGAGAGCCTACGGAGACCGAGATGAAATCCTGCTTAGAGGATCATGAGCTGTTTTTGTACTTTGGTCATGGAAGCGGCAGCAATTATATTCGCCACAGAACCATCAAGAACCTCGAGAAGTGCGCTGTGGCTTTCCTGATGGGTTGCAGTAGTGGCGCGTTGACCGAAACGGGGGAATTTGAGCCTTACGGTACACCCATGAATTACATGCACGCTGGATGTCCTGCCTTGGTCGCTAATCTCTGGGATGTTACGGATAAAGATATCGATCGCTTCTCTCACGTTGTGTTGGAGAAGTGGGGACTCTTTGGGAGAGCTCAATCACAGTATAGTCCGATAAAGAAGTCTGCCAAGCAAAGAGGCAAGAGCAAAGTACGAGAGGTCGAAAAGACAGAGAGCCATACGAAGGGTCCAGTCTCGCTAGATCAGGCTGTTGCAGGGGGACGAGACTCTTGTACGTTGAGGTATTTGAATGGGGCGGCACCAGTTATTTATGGAGTACCTGTGTATCTTGCATAGAGGGAACACGCATCGGGTGGCGCCTTCTTCATCTTGGGTATGATCGAACCATATCCATGAAAGAATTGTTCGAGTGCTAATCTTCCACGTTGTATTGTTTTTCGCCGTTTTCTTTTGCCAAAAATGGATGCTGGATCCCGAGGTTGACTGGAGAGGAACATTATGCGTCAAGGCCTGGTCGAAACGTGTTGCAAGATCCGTAGAGCATTACGTCCGAGTCTATTTGTCTCCCTCTCATCACTGTCGATATTCTCAATTCCACAGCCGTGGCTCGGGCAGCTGGAGCTCTTATTCGCTGTAGGCCCTGCGGAACCATCCCCGCATCTCCGCCAAAACGACGTCACATTAGTGCACCTGGAACCAAAACCTTTTGAGCGAACAGTCCTTCGATTGAGCATCCAACTCAGCTGCAATGTCTGTACAAACAAAAGCCACAATCACATCCTTCGGCGGCAAGCTCCTTAAGCTCGCTCACAATGCCTCCTCCACCAATTGCGAGATGGCCTTTAACCTCTACCTTCCTCCGCAGACAACCACAAACTCGCTGCACAAAGCACCACTTTTAATTTACCTTGCCGGCTTAACGTGTACTGGAGACAACGGGGCGGAAAAGGGCTTCTTCCAACATGCTGCCAGCCAGAAAGGCATCGCCATTCTTTACCCAGACACCAGTCCTCGTGCGTGCCCTATATGTTCTTTGCGTCTAAAAGCTCCACTTAACGAAGACGTTGATAGGTGGTCTCAAGATTGAAGGCGAAGACGACTCCTATGACTTTGGCAGCGGCGCAGGCTTCTACGTTGACGCTACTAAGTCGCCGTGGTCGAAGGGCTATAAGATGTACAGCTACATCACGCAAGAACTGCCGAAGACTGTGTTTGAGAACTTTAGAGAGATTGATAGTGAGAGGGTCAGCATCTTTGGACACAGTATGGGTGGGCATGGTGCTCTGACTTTGGTGAGTGGACGCATAAGGCTGTGGCTCTAGGTGAGCATAGAAGATGCTGATGAGATGCTGCATCTAGTTTTTGAAGAACCCCGGTAAATACAAGTCTGTATCCGCATACGCGCCTATCGCCAACCCGATGAAATGCCCATGGGGCGAAAAGGCATTCAAGGGATACTTTGGAGAAGAGAATAAAGAGAAGTGGGAGGAGCACGATGCAACCGAATTAGTAAAGAACTGGAAGGGCGAGCCGTTTGATATACTAATCGATGTCGTACGTCTCCAGATACTCAATGCCCATGGTGACAGAAGCCTGCTAACAATGTCACAGGGCACAGCAGACAACTTCTACAAGCAAAACCAACTACTCCCCGAGAACTTCGTCAAAGCCGCAGAGGGCAAAGGCAAAGTGAATCTTAGATGGCAGGATGGCTATGACCATAGCTACTTTACCATGGCGACTTTTGCGGATGATCATGTTAGTCATGCTGCAAGGTATTTGCTGGAGAAGGCGTAAGTAAGCTCCATTTGGGAGAATGGCGGAGGGCTTGTACTGAGGTCTGTATATATACAGGGGTACGAAATTATGATATAGATCATAGAGGAACGGAAGGGCGCCAAAATACGTGGCGTTTCCTCAACTCAACGCATTCCTGATCCTAGATCTTTCGTCACTTTGTATATCGTTTCATGGTCTGATTCAGTGCCCATTGACTTGCTCATCTTCCGTTCCTTGAGCGCGAGTATAGCCGCTATCTTGTCAACCACAGTATGATGGATTATCCCAAGATGGACCTCATAGGTTTATCCCTGAACCGCCACCCCGTATACTGCCGCCTCCCTATACTATCAACATACTCCTCATGCTTGCTCTCTGACCTACCCACTCCTCTTCCACAGACATTCAATCCCCTACCTACTCACAACTTTCCCACCACCACCACTCTTCACCACGCCGTCGAAAGCGGCAGATTACCCAGTCCATACTCACGATGAGCTAATACTTTGCTACCCTAAGGCTCATGGACCCTGAAACGGTTGTTCTAGGCTCACACTTGGGTGATATGGTGTTGTGTTTGTGTCTCATGGAAATTTCGAGACTAGGATGTACCTCTACCACGCCGGCGCGTTCGAGGATGGATAGGTCTGTGTAGACTCCTGGCGGGGGTTTGTTGGTTCGAGTCTTCTCTTTTCAGGGACATTCTTGTTGAAATTGTACACGCTAAAGTTCGTAGGAAATAGTGGAGATGAGGCAGGGATTTGGGGTTAGCTGAGCTGAAAGGGAGGAAAATTGAGCGTCGAGGGCGTTGTTTAGGCTAAGGTTGTGCCAGGGATGTGATATGCTCAGACCTCTGGAAGATGAGATCCAGATGGGAAGTTGGAGATATTCTGTGATGGTACTGAAAAGGGTAGCTAGTGTGAATGTAGAATGCCACCGTTCATATCCGGTTTACCAAAATTCTCCTCTTGCCGTACACTTACGGTACTCGTCTCCCCCTATCCCCAAGCTCTGGCAAGTAACTACCCTCCATCTCGAACAAGCGCCTAGTCTCTAATTCCGCTGGTCTTTCATAGCCTTGATCCGCCGCTTGCAAAGTAGATTCTCCTCGCTCCGCCATCGTAGTGGCTTGCCTGATTGGCTCTGCAGGATTGATTTCTTGCGGTCTGCGCCCCCTACGCTTCTTCAAGTAGAAGAGTGTGGATCCAGCGATTAGGGCGAATACGAAGATGCCGCCCATGGTGATACCTGCGATGGCGCCGGTGTTACTATCAGAGGTGGCTATCGTGTGACTTGCAGAGGTTGTTTTGGCTGGAGTCGAGGAGGTGGTTGCTGGATGAGAAGGTTAGTAAAACTTTGGGCTGAAAGCTGGCTGGGAGACGGGGTTGGGTACATACTATTTGTGAAATGGGTGACCGATAAGAGAGCTGCGACACCTACTGTGAGGCTCTGACTGTATGTTCTGGTTTGCTGTTAATACGTTATAGCATACGGATGTCGTTAGCTTCTTCGACGTACTGCTGCGCGTCCGAATAGAACTGCTTAACGACCCTAGACTGCTCATATGCTGGTGCTCCAGCTGTATACTGGGTCGAAAAGGTTAGGTTGGTCAAGTCAAAAATCGCTAAGCCTTGCGCATTGGGATCCTTGGTGCTGAAGGAGCTATCCATGTACATAGAATTTGTTAATCCATCCCGGCCGCCAATAGTCAGAATTTGGCTTCCTCCGACAGCGTTGCAGGTGAGACCGATTCGGGGGTTCTGAGGGTTGTTGGGTACACTGATCCAGTGGAAGGCTGGGAGAGTGAGGATGTTTATCGTGTCGAACTGGACGGTCTGGGCGCCGAAATGAGCGCCCCAGCCTCCGTAGACGAATCTGGGAGGTGAGTCAGATTTTTTTAACAAATTAATCTGGGCTTGAACTATGCGTGTGCTTCTTTACGTACATCTCGTAGGTGCCGTTTGTTGAATTTATGCCCGCGGTACAGAACTCGACCCTAGCACTTGGTGGACTACCCGTAGTGGTCTGGTTGAACCACTCTTGTTTCGCAGGATCGAAAACAGCCACAGTGTCAAAGCTGATCGGCCCCGAAATGTTCTGGACAGTGTCTCCGCCCATGGCGACAAAGATACCTTGAGGACCAAAAGACGGCACGTAATGCATCTGACCATTGTCAACGGCTCCGCTGGCGATCGAATATGCCGGGTTGCTGATATTGGTGATTGTTCTCGATGACATATTGAAATGTATCATGCTGGGCAGGTACGGATACTGGAGTACATCAGCAGAAAAGTTATTCAACCCGCCCAGAATCCAAGCGCTGTCAGCACCTGAAGCTTGCAAGACTTGTATCGGACGGCTGATCGATGCGAAGGCCTGTGAACCGACGGGTAAAACATCTTTCCAGGCGCCCCCACCAGTCCCGTCGGGTGTGAAAGTCCAGATGGATAGACTGTCTAGGTTAACCGAGTCGGTCGAGTATTGGGACTGCCAGCCGGCAAAGCCCGAATAGAGGACTCCTTCCTGTTGGTGGTACCATAGCGAAGGATTATTCTGACTGACGCAGCCCTCAGGTTTGGCGATAGATTGGATCCTGACGGATGAATTTGTCCAGCTTTGAGATAGATCGATGGAAAGAAGGGTATTTGCTAGGGTAAACGTTATTAGTACAGATGCATATCGCTCCTATTCCCGATCGTACAATGCTCATAGTCTGGGATTCCATTGCTGAGGAACGAGAAATCTCCTCCGTCAATATAGACATAATTATCAACGACAGTAGCTGCGTATTTAGTTATTGCCTGACTTTATGCATCATTCAGCGTAGAATTGCTCACAAGCTTGGTATGCTCGTCGAAGGAATTGAGACGTGTCAATTACCCCACTAATCTGACGTTTCTCGAATCTTGTTGCGGGCACTACGTTGTCATGGAAAAGGCCCAACAGGGACTTGCCTAAGACTGCTGTTGGAAGAAGCAACATGCATATACCGACATTGATGTAGCGAAAAGATTGCATTGCAAACTCGTGCCCATGGGTGATTTACAAATCAGAGGACGGACCAGTACGAGCAAGGTAGACGAGTCAGCTGAAGATTAGGGACCTCCGCTTCTCTGGTCATCACTCACGATGAAATAGAATGAGGTACCGTACCGCCAACCCCACCTCCGCTTTTTGCGGCGTTGATATTCTCCCATCTCATGATTCAGTAGACTCATGGCACAAGTCTATTTATATGACAAATTGCTCACTGCTGCGCTTCTAATTGCAGTCTTCCTGCGCGCAAGTACTGGGATTCGAATCTACCCAACCGTCCGGCGTACCTCATGTAAAGGAACAGGCAATTAGCTGTGCACAGGTACTGCTGGACGGAGAAACATTATCGGTACTAGACCCTCACCGAAAGATATTGTTTTATCTGGGAAAACAGTAGCATAATCAGTAGCAGGAAGAGTGCTAAGTCAGAAGAGGCGTAGAGAGACTGTGCAACAATCGAGAGCGCTATCAATTTGAAAGCTCATTGAATTCAGCACCGTAGATGATGCAAAGGTTGGCCAGCCCTGCGGCATATGCCCAGAGCTCCTAGCTGGAACGTGCGCATGACTATGTTGCATTAGTGTGTTCGAGCTGTGCGCGAAGGATTCGAAGGAACCTTTGACACCAATTTCAGGTTCAGAGTCCGTAATCAGACTATGAAGGGAGCTCGCATACAGGAGTCATGTTACAATAGAATTGCAGTTGGGACCTAATACAATGTCGCCTCTGACTCAATTTCCAGGGTTTGCAGAACATAGCAATGGATGACTAGGGTGAAGGAACAGCAGCACGGAGGTGTGCCGTTTCAGCTGTACGGCTGGACTTGTCTGTACGCAGACGCCGCAAATAGAGCGTTAGCGAATCGGACAACCCTGTCTTTAAATCCGAAACCGCCTCCATAACGCTGCTGAGCATAACTGGTCGTTAGAATAAGTGGTGAAAACTATAGTGGATAAGACCTGCTCAACTAGGCTCGCTTACTACTAGTCTACTAGGGCTGGGGCTTACTAAAGCCTCCGTACGTACTTGATAAAATCTCTATATACGATTCTATCTAACAATAATAATTGATTGATTGATTGATTGATTTATACGCCTATTCTAGTATCTATATATACTAATAAGGGTGTTCTCTTATATTATTAGGAAATCTAGGGGGGTTAAAGGCCCTCTAGACGCGAAAGAAACCTTTTTAAAGTCGCCCCTTCTAGCTAAAAACTTTCGCTTATTAGCTTACTTATTATTCTATTCTACCTATCTAACCTTACTACTAGGCTCTATAATACTAGTAATAATAATCTCTATTACCCTAATAGGCCCTATAATACTCTAATAGCTCCGCTGCCTTTAGTTTCTACTTATACTTAGGCTTCTTTATCTTTAGGGTTTTTATTACTAGTTCTACTCTAATAGGGAGTTTAGACTAGGAGAGCTATTCCTTAGTAAGTTAATACTATATTAGGAATCCTAACCTAACTAGCTATCTTATAGCTACTCTTATACTAATAACCTTAACTAGTATAGTCCTAATATTATAAGTCTTTACCTCTTTAATAAGCTCCCTTTAAGTATCGCTAAGCTTTAGGTAGTATAGGAGAATATACTTTATATCTTAATTTCTCTATTTATAACTATAGTAGGTACTGCGGACCCTTAGTACTTTCGCTTTATAAAGGAAGTAGTTAAACCTATTCTTCCTACTTTAAAGTTAGACTATTATTAAGCTTTCTACCTTCCTAAGCTTTAGGTAGTAGTTATACCTTTCTCTAAATAATAGTTTATTCTATATAGGTATATAAGAGTACTTAGGGATAGTATCCTTATATACCTCTTACTACTTAATCTACTTCGCTATTACCTAGCCTTATATCTTCTTAGCTAGGATACCTATATCTTAATACTCCTTAATATCCGTTTTTAGGTTATACTAATATACCTTCCTCCTTATTACTATTACCGCTTAATCCTAATCCTTCGCCTTAAGCTCCTATAGGGCCTATTCTTCCTTTTCTAGTAATAGGGTTAGGCGTATTAGGCGCGCCCTTCCTCTTCTTCCCTATAGTCTCCTACGGATTAAGCGGTTGCCTTTAATTATTAAGGGATATACTCCCCTTAGTACCTAGTATCTTATAACTAGGGCGTCTAGATAGGTTTAGATAGGTATAATAACTGCTTCCGCTTCTAATAATAATAATATTAATACTAGTAATAGAATTATTTACCCTAAATCTATAATTAATAAGTCTCTAATTAGTTTATTAATATTTCAAAGAGTTATAAACCTAGATTCTATAATTTATTAGTATTATATTACTATATAAAAAGACCTACTACTATATCTATTAAATAGGGGTTAAAATTTTTAAAAATAGAATCTAATACTACTTATAACTAGAGATATTAAATCTAATTAAGGTCGGATAGGCGGAGTAGAACGATAAGTAAGCCGATAAGCGAGAGTTTTTGGCTAGAAAGGGCGACTCTAAAAAGGTTTCTTTCGCGTCTAAAGGGCTTATAGCCCTCTAGATTTCCTAATAATATAAAAGAATACCCTTATTAGTATATATAGATACTAGAATAGGCGTATAAATTAATTAATATTAAATCTAATATTAATAAATATTAAAGTATACTAAAACTTATTACGTATTAAGGATAGGAGACCTTTCGTATACTAGTAATAGGTTATAAAGGTTCGATAGCCTATATTTAACGAGAGATCGATAGAGTACTTCGACCCTACCGTAGCTTTATAAGAGCCTACGTTAATAATATTATAATTACTTCGAAAACTCTTAAAGAGTATAAAGAATACCTCTATAAAGTTTTCGCCTTATTCTTATAGAAAGGAATTTCGGTTAAGCCTATAAAGTCCTATATTAGCTACCCCTTAGTAAAACTCCTTAGATAGCGCGTAGACTTACTTAGACTTTCTACTATTAAGGAGAAGCTAGAAGTAATTTTAAAGCTAAAATTCTTAGTAACGCTAAGTACCCTTAAGATATACCTTAGGCTAATAGGTTACTTACGAAATTATATTCCCCGCTACGCCTAAGTTAGCTAGCCTTTATAGGACTAAAAGATATCGCTATTAAAGATATTCCCTTTAGAGAAAGGTAATCCCTAAAAGGTCTATATACGCCGTACTCAGCTTAGACCGCCTATATCTATAGAATAAAAGGTATTTAATACGCTATAGGAACTACTATCTAGGCCTACTACTCTAGTCTATTTTAATAGTAAAAGCTACCTCTATATTAATATAGATATCTCTAAAGAATTCGAATTCGGCGCCTATATATACTACCTTATTAATAAAAAGGTTAGGCCTATACTTTTCCTTAGTAGGCTACTTATAACTATAGAAAGGTCTTATTAGTCTACTAAACTAGAGGTAGCTAGATTAGTCTAGGTTTTAAAGAAGGTCTAATATATAGTAGAATTAATAACGACTTATATCCTAACTAACTATTCGGTAACTATAGAAATTATAATATAGAAGGCTCTTAGTACTTTAGCAGCGTAGAAAATAAATCTATACCTTATCTATACCTCTAAATTCTTCTAACGCTTCGACTTAGATATTAAGTATAAGCTAGGGAAGGAGAATATTATTCCTAATACCCTCTCTCGCTTAGTAAGTTTAAATAAATTAAACTATACTTTAGATTAGTCTAAGCTTAATACCTTATACTACGCCTCCTCCGACGTTATACCCGTCTATTAGTACGCCGCTACCCTTATAGAAATAAGCGAAGATTTTAGGAAAAGAATCTTAGAAGGTTATAAAGATAACGTAGGCTAGTAACGTATTAAGGAGTAGATTTATACGAATAAATAGCTTAGTAAAAACGTAGCGAAGCTACGCTTTAAAAAGGAAATACTAATACTAATCTTATTATTAGAGTTTCTAATCTACTATATTAATAAGGCTATAGGTGACTGAAGACTCTATATTCTACCGTTAGTAGTAGCTAACGTCCTCGAAATTAGGTATAGAGACGGGTATCTAGGCTTTACTAGATACTATAAGCGCGTCTCCTTATTATAGTACGTTTATAAGCTATCTAAGCTCCTATAAGAATACCTATAGTATTATCCGTAGTATTAGGTCTTTTAGATACGCCGATATCTTCCCTATAGTAGTATATAAATTATTAACTCCCTACCGGTACCTTTCTATACGCTAGTAATAGATTTTATCCTTAGGTTACCCCTTAATAAGGATAGATAAGACTATATTATAATAATTACCTATAAGTTTAGTAAGCTTATTACGCTCCTTACTAGTAAAATAACGTTTTCTACTAAGGATTAGGTAGACTATTTACTTTAATAACTACTCCTAATTAACTAGGGACTGCTAAAGGCTATTATTTTAGATAGGGATCCGAAATTTCTTTTAGACTTCTAAAAGGAATTATTTAAGTAGCTTTACGTTAAGCTACTCTACTCTATAGCGTATTACCTATAGACTAATAGAATAAGCGAGAGGACTAATTAAATAGTTAAGATAGCTCTATAATATTATATCTATACCTTAAAGGACCTTACCGCCTAGCTAGAGGTACTACCTAAATTATAGGCTAGGCTTAATAGATTATTATTAATAACTACTGGAAGAACTCCCTATAATATCGCCTATAGATTCGAACCTAATTAAGCCCTAAATCTTATTAAGGTTAGTTATAAGAAAGGAGATTTCGATATAAAAGTAGTCGCTAGGAAAGAAGCTATAGACGTAATTACCTTCGCTACTATAACGTAAAAATACTACTATAATAGGAAGTACTAACCGATGTTTATAAAGCCTAGTAATAAGGTGCTTCTACGCCTATATAAGGGATACGATATTAGAGCAAAGTCGCTAATCCTAGGATAGTAGCGACGGCCCTTTATTTATATAATATACGGAAATACTAGTTCGTAACTCTTTTATAAGCTTAACTAAGGTACTTTACCTCCTAATCTATAGCCTTCTAGTCTTTATATCGCTTATCTAAGGGTTGTTTTAAAAAAGATGGCGATAATAATAAGCACGACGAGCGAGTAGGCCTACTAGGCTAGACGAGCGATTATACTAGGTTACGAACCTAATAAAATAATATAAGATAGGGGGGGGGGAGAGAAGGGAGGTATTAGTAGTAAAGGTAGATAAAGAACGCGTCCTAACGCGATAATAAGGTAATAATAATAATAGTAGAAACCTACTAAAGATCTATAAGGCCCTTAAGGTAGAGAAAGAATTAAAGAAAGAATATAGTTTATAAAGGCTATAGAGTAAGTATTACTAAAATTTATAAAGAAGGTCTAAGGGATACTATAAGTAAATATAAATAAGATTATATAAGGCTTCTTCTAAAATATAGTAGAAAAGATTATAAAGTATATATAGGAGAATACTATTAAAAGATATACTATAAAGGAGTACTATAGCTAATTAACGCGTAAAGACTACTTAACTAAAAGGGTAAATAATAGCTAAGCGGATATAACTTATATAGCTTAAAGGGGCTAAAATACTATCTACTTAACTATACTTAGGGTAGAAGATTGTTAGGGCTCCGGGGTATACCGCACCCCCGGACTACTAAGCTATATACAGTCTAATAGTGTCGCCCTAGCAAGTACCGAACATTTTGAGTTTTACCCTTAGGGGTTTAGCGGTAGACTGCGCCTATAGTTACTAGGTTAATAAGTATGTTCGGTGCGATAAAGCTCGATAATCTTAACCCGAATCGTAAAGGTCCGGGGTTTAATACCGTTGAGGGGGTAACTTCTAAGGGATTTTTTTAGGGGGCGGCAGCTGTAATTAGCTGCTAAGCGACCTAATAGGGTTCCCGCCGTCCTAACCCTACTACGCTGCTTCGGCGCGCAGCCCGTAGCAATAAATTTTCGCTAAGGGCCTACTACGGAGTACCTTTCGGGGGCTTCGATTATTCGCTAAGTCCTTCGGGCACGAATATTCTCGGTAGGGGCGCCCTGCGGGGGCCTACTATCTAGCGGAATCGCCCTTTATAGGGGCCGCTATCTTTATTCGCTAAGTCCTTCGGGCACGAATATTCCGGTAGGGGCGCCCTTCGGGGGCCTACTACCTAGCGGAAGCGTCCTTCAGGGAGGCCGCTAACTAGAAGTTCCCTTCGTAGGCTTTAACTTATCATTTCGCTAAGTCCTTCGGGCACGAATGATATCTAGTAGGGCGCCCTTCGGGGGCCTTATAACCCGACTTACACCGAATATTCGGGCTTATTATAGGGGAACGATGTTTTTCTACCCTACTAGGCGCCGTGGACGTCGCTCTAGGGGGGGGATAATTATTAGGGCTCCGGGGTACACCGCACCCCCGGACTACTAAGCTATATACAGTCTAATAGTGTCGCCCTAGCAAGCACTGAACATTTTGAGTTTTGCCCTTAGGGGTTCAGCGGTAGACTGCGCCCACAGTTACCGGGTTGATAAAGATATTAAGAAAGCGAAGTAGGTAATAGTTAAGATTAATAATACTAGCGAAAAGATATAAATAGCTATAATAACCCTTCCCTAACTAATATAAATATTTAAGGGAGTAGGGGGAGTAGTTAGGGAGATTATTATAATAAGGAGGATTATAAGGGGGGATATTATTTTCTAGATAGCCTTAGTAAAGGCTAGGGAGGAGTTAGAGAGGGATAATAAATAAGTAAGGAGACTCTATAGGTTAATAAAAGTCCTTTAAAAGATAATAATAGTAGTAATCTATTGATTAATTAATTGATTTATACGCCTATTCTAGTATCTATATATACTAATAAGGGTATTCTTTTATATAATTAGAAAATCTAGGGGGCTATAAGCCCTCTAGACGCGAAAGAAACCTTTTTTAGGGTCGCCTCTTCTAGCTAAAAACTCTCGCTTGTTAGCTTACCTATTACTCTACTCCGCCTATCCGACCTTACCGCTAGGCTCTATAATACTAGTAACTATAGTCTCCTTTACCCTACTAAGCCCTATAATACTTTAGTAGCTCTACTACCTTTAGCTCTACCTTATACTTAGGCTTCTTTATCTTTAGGGTTTTTATTATTAGTTCTACTCTAATAGGGAGTCTAGACTAGGAAAGCTATTCCTTAGTAAGTTAGTACTATATTAGGAATCCTAACTAAACTAGCTATCTTACTGCTACCCTTATACTATTAACTTTAGCTAGTATAGTCCTAATATTATAAGTCCCTACCTCCTTAATAAGTTCTCTTCGAGTGTCGCTAAGCTTTAGGTAGTATAGGAGAATATACTTTATATCCTAATTCCTTTAACTATAGCTATAGCGAGCGCTACGAATCCCTAGCACTTTCGCTTTATATAAGAAGTAGTTAAACCTATTCTTACCGCTTTAGAGTTAGACTACTATTAAGCTTTCTACCTTCCTTAGTTTTAGGTAGTAGTTATACCTATCTCTAAATAATACCTCCTTTTAAGCGGGTATATAAGAGTATTTAGGGATAGCCTCTTTATATACCTCCTACCGCTTAGTCTACTTCGCCGTCGCCTAACTCCTTACTTTCTTAGCTAGGATACCTACGTCTTAGTATTTCTTAATATCTATTTTTAGGTTATACTAATACGCTTTCCGCCTTATTATTATTAACGCCTAGTCCTAATCCTTCGCTTTAAGCTCCTAAAGGGCCTATACCTCCTTCTCTAATAATAGGGTAGGGTATATTAGGCGCGCCCTCCCTCTTTTTCCCTATAGTCTCTAACGGATTATACGGTTACCTTTAATTATTAGGTTATAGATTCCCCTTAGTGCTTAATATCTTATAACTAAAGTATCTAACTAAGTCTAGATAGGAGGGATAACTACCTCCGCCTTTAAGACTTAAACTAGTATCGCTCTATATACTCTAAGTACTATCCTTAGATAGTTATTTTATATTATTACTAGCGTCTTAACGTACTTTCCTACTACTCCTAGTTCTCTAGTAAGGGTATACTAGATTAGTGCGGTAAATATAAGTATAGGTCTTACTACTATACTATATATTATCCTATATTTCTCGAACGTAGCTCCTTAGGTTAATCCGGCTAGGTACTTAATCGCTTAGGCTTAGGTAGCTGCTTTTACCTTTACCTACGCTATATAGGGGCCCTAGCGGAGCTTAGTATTAATATATAGCCTAAGGACCCTAATACTTACCTCTAGTATAACCTCTACGCCGCTAAATTATACTATCTCTTTTATATTAAACCTCTTAGGCGCTTGCGACAGATATACTAGTTCGTACTTTTAGGGTGTAAATATCGCTCCGTATATTTCTACCTATATTAGATAGAGCTTATAGGCTTATTCTAGCTATCTATAGTTCGTTTCTATCGATTTACTATATACTAGTAGGTATACGTCGTCTATAAATCCTCCTACTTATACTAGGATTTTTACTTTTAAGTATACTTTAATTAGTAGTATATTAAAGAAGAGAAATAGAATTAGTAATATAAGTAATCCTTATAGAATCCCTATCTCTATCGCCTCTACTAGGCTGGTTTTACCTCTTAGAGTAATTAATATTACTCTATCTTTAAGGAAGCTTATAGTCTACTAAATAATTCCCTTAGGGATTCCTTTTATCTTTAGGTTATAGAGTAGCCTTTTATAGGATATATTATTAAATACCCCTACTATATCTAATAATAGTAGGCTCGCTACGTTATCTTTACCCTAGTTCTATATTATATAGACTGAATCTATAATAGTCTCTAAGGCCGTTTCTACTAAGTATCTCTTTCTACCCCCTATCTAGTATTTTAGGAGTAGGTAATTCCTTTTAGCTATTCCGCTAAGACGTTTCGCTATTACCGTCTCTAATACTTTTCTAAGTATATCTAGTAATATAATAGGCTGGTATACCTTAGGCTCTAAATAATTAGTCTTTTTTAGTTTCTTTAGTATTACTATATTCGCCTCCTAAAACTTCTTTAGGTAGTATCTATAGTCTAAGTATACTTAAAATATCCTTCTAAATATCTTTATTATCTCTACGTATACTACTCTTAGGAACCTATTTAGGATTCTTAAGATCTTTAGGGCCTTATCTATTACTAAGTACTAAATCGCGTCCTTTACCTCTTTTAAGGTAATCTTACTATCTATTACTATAGGTTCTAAGTAGTCGGCCCCCTTTATATCTATTAAGTCTATTAAGGGTAGGGGTAGAAAGAGGACCCTCCTTAGGGCCTTTACCTTCCCCTTAAAGTTTATTACTTTATTCCTATTTCCGTCTTTAATAACTAAGAATTACGGTAGCTCTTTAGGGTATATACTCTTTTCCCTTCCCTACTTAGCGAGTTACTATACTCCTTTTAGTCTTAGTAATACTTTATAGACTCCCTCTCTAAAAGCTATTATCCTAGCCTTCTATAGGGTAGTAACCTTTTCCCTTTTAGCCTAATAGAGGGCTTCCTTAGTTTCTGCGTTCCTACTATAGCAGTAGGCCTTAAGCGCTACCTATAATACTTTAGTTACCCTTATATATACCCCGTTCTAATATAGCTTAGCCCCTACGTACGGTTCCTTATATAGGATAGTATCTTCTATTACCTCTTATAGTATAGCTATAAGCCTATTAATATATTAGTTAATTATATCTTTAGAGTCTACTAAGTACTAGCTTATTACTTTATTTAGGATCTTTATATATTTCTAGATTTCCTCCCTAATTACCTTCGCCTCTATCCTTTTCTAGGCCCTCTTCTAGCGTACTAGGTGTTCGCTCTATATCTATTTTAGCTTTATAATAATTAGTATATAGTCTAATCCTATATTAAGGTTATTCCTTACCCTATACTTTACTATTATATTATACGCGCCTTCGGTTAGGAATATAAGGTTAATAGTACTCTTTAAGCCCCTATTCTACTATATAACTACCTTCTCCGGTAGTCTTAGAACTATACCTCTCTCTCCTACTACCTCTAGTAGCTCGTCTGCTATAGCGTAGTATATTATTCGTCCTAAGTTATTCTAGTACGGGTGGTATAGGTTAAAGTCTCCTATAACTATATATTTACCCTCGTTCCCTAGCGCTTCCTCTAGTTTTAGGATAATTATTAGACTATCCTTTAATATATAGCTTACTAGTAAGGGGTTATAGATATTATATACCTATACCCTTACCCTTAGTAGCCCTCTAGTATTCTCTATCCTAGCCTTAATATCCTTCTAGGTCCTCTTAACCTAGATTTATAACGAGTATAAGTCTCCTCCTTAGTATTCTACCCCCTAGTTATTAGGATCTATCCTCTTATTTATATAGAAATACGTCCTAGCCTCTAGGTCTCCTCTATAGGCTAGGTAGAATCTACTTATACTTATATTATATAAGGTTTTATTTATTAGGTTATATATTAGCTCTTAGATCGCTAATACGTCTATATCTTTTATATCTTTATTTTTAAGAAGTAGTGCTATTACTATATCCTTCTTCCTCTATATATTATACTATAGTATTTTTAGGTAGGGTATATCCCTTATTAGGTAAGGGCTACTTAGACGTTCTCCTATATTTAGGTAGTCTTAATAGTCTTTACTACTCCTAAAGTCTACTTAAGGGTATTTATTAGACTAATCCTCTCTATAGATAGGGGCTATTACCCTTACTCCGCCTTAGAGAGGGTTATTAGTTATCCCCTCTTTACTACCTCCTTAGTTCCTTTCTAAGGCTTATCTATTATATCCTCTAAGGCCTTCCTCTTCCCTTTAGAGATTACTTTACGCTACCCTTTTAAGCTAGTCCTTCCTAATATCGCTAGTATAGGCCCTACTAAGTATTACTTTAGGGTCTTTTTAAAGTATTTTAGCTTATACTTAATTCTTTACCTAGCCTTAGTATTCTCCTTTTATTAGATTAAGTAAGTTTTACTCTATACTAAGTACTCCCCTTTATATACTATATACTTAGGCTTACTACTAGCTCTTTTTATATAATTATTAGTTATATAGTTTTAGGCGTATATCCTATAGTAGGTAGGGTATTTATACGCCTTAGTAATATATCTATACCTATAGTAGTTAAAGTACTACTTAGGGGTAGCCTCTCTCTCCTAGTAATTATAAAAGAGGAGGCTATTCTCTACTACTATTCCCTTTATAATAAGTCGGTTCGCTACTTTTAGGCTTAGGACCTTAATTATTATTATAGAGAACCTCTTCTCCCTCCTAAGTATATCTAGCTTTAACGTAAATATAGGCTACTTAGCCTTCGTTATCTCTAACTCTAGGTAGAGCTTCTTATTATCTTTCTTTAGGGTTTTAAAGATCCCTTATTAATCCTTTATATCTATTATCTTTTCTACTCTATAGATCGCTACTATTACTATCTTCCGGAGGACTCTCGCTGACCTATAAAGCCTCCTAGTAGTAATCTATAAAATAGAAAAGATAATAGATATAAAGGATTAATAGAGGATCTTTAAAATCTTAAGAAAAGATAATATAAAGCTTTACTTAGAGTTAAAGATAATAAAGGCTAAATAGCTTATATTTATATTAAAGCTAGATATACTTAAGAGGGAGAAGAGATTCTTTATACTAATAATTAAAGTCCTAAGCTTAGAGGTAGCGAACTAGCTTATTATAGAGAGGATAGTAGTAAAGAATAGCCTCCTCTTTTATAATTACTAAAAGAGAGAAGCTACCCCTAAGTAATACTTTAATTACTATAGATATAAATATATTATTAAGGCGTATAAATACCTTACCTACTATAGGATATACGCCTAAAACTATATAACTAATAATTATATAGAAAGAGCTAGTAGTAAGTCTAAGTATATAATATATAAAAAGGAATACTTAGTATAAAGTAAAACCTACTTAATCTAGTAAAAGGAGAATACTAAGGCTAAGTAGAGAATTAAGTATAAGTTAAAATACTTTAAAGAAATCTTAAAGTAATACTTAATAAGGCCTATATTAGTAATACTAAAAAGAATTAGCTTAAAAGGGTAGTATAAAGTAATCTCTAAAGGGAAGAGAAAGGCCTTAGAGGATATAATAGATAAGCCTTAAAAAGGAACTAAGGAGGTAATAAAGAGGGGATAACTAATAACCCTCTCTAAAGTAGAGTAAGGGTAATAACCCCTATCTATAGAAAAGATTAATTTAATAAATACTCTTAAGTAGACTTTAGGAGTAGTAAAGACTATTAAGACTACCTAAATATAGGAGAATATTTAGGCGGCCTTTACTTAATAAGGGATATACCCTACCTAAAAATACTATAGTATAATATATAGAGGAAGAAGGATATAGTAATAGTACTACTTCTTAAAAATAAAGATATAAAAGATAGCTAGCGATAGAGATATACCTATACGCAGTACTAGCTACGAACCTAAATACCTATTTAGAGCTAAGATATCTCCCCTAATATATTATAGGTTAAATAATATTAAGACGTCGCATAGTTACTAAGAACTCTATATAGAGTTTTTTAGGTAAT